>JAOUQT010339154.1:0-12015 GCA_025769995.1 Xyliphius kryptos | reverse complement strand
AGATGGATGCAATGTAATGGAATAGACAGTTTTACATCACCATTACCCACAGTACCCCTTTCCCACACAGCCTTTGATTGTCAGTACTTTACTATGGTAAGAGAGTAAATTCCATGTTAAACGATTATGGGAAACAAACAAGAAATGGCCAATCCAAGTGAAATTAAGATTTAAGTGATTCCACTTTTATGAGTCTACTGATTAAAGACAGTGTAAGAAAACTAAAATGAGCTAAAAAAAATAAATAAATAAAAAAGATGCCGACTGCAAAATGACTGGCTGTGAGTGCAGACTGTTTCATGGCTGACTCATTTCTCAAGTACTGTGTGCACTTTATAATGATACCAGCTAAACAATTTCTTTTCTTGTAGGGCTGCAAGGAGACCTAAAAAAAGGAAACAGAAATACCCTGTGTTTATGTGCACACCATTTAGGTTTTGATCATTTGCACTTAGTGGGTCTGCTTTTTTATTCATTTATTATTTTTTCATCTGTCAGCGTAGCTATTCAGAAAAATGTCATACAATCACTGTGTAATGAATCGTTTTAACATGGACAAGGTTTGTTGTATACAGAGATGTCGAAGAATGAATTTCATGAATGTTTTGGGACCTCTTAAAGAACTACAACCAATTATTTAAAAAATATTTAAAAAAGCAATTATTTTAAAGACATACTTTATAAATATCATTCATGATTGTGTTGTCAGTCTAACATCCCAATGTATGCTTCTGCCTACAAGGCACCTTTACACACATGCAAGTCACTAATGCTATCAATGAATGAATAAGTTCATAAGTGATTCAAATAAAGATAATAACAAAGATATTGAACTCAGAATGCCACAGAAATTCTGACTCCGAAATTCTGATGAAACTGTGTTAAACCTTGATGACTCCTTAATGAGACCCAGTTCATCTGTAAATAATCGGAGTGTTATTATTAATTCCGATATTACCTTTACTAATTGCAATATTGCTAGAATTGCCTTTTTTCACCTTCGCAACATTTCAAAGCTAAGAAATATCCTCTCCGTCTATGATGCAGAGAAACTAATTCATGCTTTTATAAGTTTAGATTAGTGCAATTTTCTTCTGACAACTTGTTCAAAAGGCTGCAGCTAGAGTTTTAACTACAAGCAGAAAGTTTAATCATATTAGCCCTGTGTTATTAAACTTACACTGGCTACTAGTTAAGTTTCGCATTGATTACAAAATCAATCAAATTCTACATCACAGTATCTGAGTGAACTCATCTGATTAAATTAAGCAATGCGTAAACAAGGTTAAAACTTGACACTGGGATTATCTGCAATGTCCTTGGAAAATGTATTTTGTTTCGCTACATATTCTTGTTCATTCGCTGTCAGCAAACGCAACACCTCAGATGGATTGGGGTCTTTGAAGACCCATTGATAAATTTACACATGAAAACAAACGTGTGGACACCGTAGTCAGTATCAACACTATATTCATATAACATTTTCATTTTACATTTTTTAATTGCCACAAACCTCACTCTACAATAAAATCTTCATTTTAAATGTCTAAACTGCAAAGCTATTACTTATTAAAACAACTTCATTTCAACGATCTCGTTGTTATCAAGTTCTCCACCATCACGCAGCACGACTATTCTGCTAGTTATTTATTAAAAGATTAATTATGTTTGAACTAATTCATACCATAAGTAGCATAGTGGTAACGGTTTGGGCTAGCAATCTGAAGGTTGGGAGTTTAAACTTAAAGTTGACCAATTTTGCCCTTACCCCTCTTTGCTTCAGGTGTTCTGTCACCTGTTCTCTATTCACCAACCATCAAGGTGAGATACTTGTAAATTGCTATTGGGAAAATTGTCTGCAGTATAACCTACTGAAACATTTATGACTGAATAATGTACCGTATTATTACATCAAAAAAAAAAAAAAAAAAAAAGAACTTTTAAAGCTTGTGCTACTCTCTTGTAGACCAAAAAACATTCCTGTTCTGGAATATGAATCATCACTGGTGCCACCAGTAATATGAGACCCAGACCTTATATTAAAATAGGGTTTATATTGAAAGTATGCATTTTGACTGGAAGAGAGCGAATGGAAAAATGACTCAGTATTATTCAGCAGTCTTTGCGTTTATGTGTGGGCATGAATGACTCAGTGATGTGTTTGAGTATTGCATCAACTGTGGGTGTCTAAGATTGAGCGAGAGGCTCTCAGCAAACCCCTTCAGTCATACAGCAAGTACATCTAAAATGACAGGAAAGTGAACTGATACCACTATGAGTTTGATGTAAATCAGTCAGCAAATAGCCATCAGAATAATGCATCTGTTAATCTGCTTTTCAAATTTGTATACAGGAAAATGATTTTTTCCCCACATTTGAATATATAATAATAACCCAAAAATCAAGATATTTTTGTACACTAAAACAATGGTGGTCAGTAAACACACATTTTTTTTAAGTATTATGTTTAAGTAAAGAATAATTATTTACACAAAGCTACAGTTATTAATTGTGTCAAAGGAGCATCACAGTAATACATCACCAGCAAAGCTGACAAACAGATTTGGGCCACTTCTGGCTGGGTGACCCTCAAATGTAAACATTAACATTGCCCATATGTGCCATCTGCCTGCCAGACATATAGTACTGTGAGCAATGAGTGGCCCATCTATAAAAAAACAAATCTCTCATCCACATATTCCACATATCTTTTTCACATCTGGTAAATATGTGGCTCACATCTTGACTAGGCTGTCAATTCATGCGAAATGTGGGCCTGAACTTCACCGAAATCATTTTGTGATCTGATAGGTCCTTTACAATTTCTGTCTAATCTGTGAAAAGAAAAAAGCACAAAGGGAAATTTAAGAGAGCCAGAAGACATTAATAGTGATGGATTACAGAGGTCCTGGCACTCAGTTTTACAACATGATACAACACCAGAGACAACATGTACTCAAACCTTAGGACAGGAAAGCTTTATCCATAGGTTTCACTACAGCATGCCCTTTAGCACAAAACTCCCCCTCTGCCATATGCTACACTAATCTCCTTAGCTCTTGATGTGCGCCGACTAAAAAAAGTGAAAAATGATCGCTGCTTAATCATTCCTTACAGGAAGAGTGGCTGGGTAGCTAATGGGGTAAGAGCAAAGACATCAGGGAGAGATGATGTGACTGGCAAGCAAAGCCATCTTCAACAGCCAGCTTAGTGTTCTGCAGTTAGCATCAGTTGAATGATATTATTTTAACTTGATGTCGTTTCAATATACTTGCTGGCATTTGTTGTTCATTTGACATTAAATGGTATGCTTTCTTATTTAGTTAACTAATTTACATGTTTCTTTGTAAAGGCTATATTAAAAAGACTATAAATAACTGTGATTCATATGAAAATGTGAATGGCATGGTGGTGTACTTGTTGGCACGTTTGTCTCTCAGGACTGGAGATTCAGGTTCAAATCCCGATCTGGGTGAAGTTAAGTTAATAGCTAATTGTACATTTTTGTTCTCTCTTTTAAGGCAAACTTATATACTGGGGCAGTTGTAGGATTGTGGTTTAGAAACCAACCAGCCTTGCAAACTCAAGGTCAATGGTTCGACTCCTGGTCCCACCAAGTTTTATGGCTGAAACGGCCTTGGGCTAGGCAGGTAACCCCAATTGTTTCTCACTTGCAGTATACAAGGCTGTACACCGCCTTGTGTATGTTTTACTGCGCAGATGGGTGGAAAACAAAATAGATCACTTATCTATACATAATGACTCATCACAAATTATCCCACGTCCTGAGTACCAACAGGTCTTAAATTTTAGCATTGTGATTTCCTATTATGTTCTTGGAAAAACTAAGGACTTCTCACCTTTCTACCTTCGAAGGCTCGTTCGAAATCGCCATTGAAAGCAAGACCCTGTGACGTTGGGGTCTTCCAAGGTATCTACAGATCTGTAACTTCGCTCCTTGATTCCCCATCATGTTCTTGAAAAACATTAACTGCTTCTCATGTTCTTAAATTTTATGTTTTGTTCGATATCGGCATCAAACGCAAGACGCCTCCAGTGTCAAATCGGTTTCTTCAAAAAAAAAACTTGCACTGTGATTGCCTACCATGTCCTTGGAAAAACATGTTCTCGCTTTCTTAAAATCGGTTGTTTGTTTGCTATTGATCGTAACACTTTGGATAAATTGGGGTCTTGGTGAGTACTTGCAAAGCTGAAAATTGGCTCCATTATTACTTATCGTGTCCTTGGAAAACCTACTGATAAAATCACACCCAGAAGACAACCACTTGGACACCGTAGTCATAACTTACTTTATATTCCTTCTACATATTCCTTACAGATTTGTGATTTCCACAAACCTCACTCTAAAATAATATGTTCAGTTAAAATATATAAACTACAAAGCCATCACTCATTCAGAATCAATTGCATTTCAACTTTCATGTTGTTATCGACTTCTCCACTGTTCCACAAGTAACTTTATATAGCTGTATTGTGAGGGGTATAACAAAAAAACATTGTTAACATGTGTGACTGAGTGAATGAACAATAGCAGGTCAGTAAGTGGGTTGCATATTCAACCCTGTTGGCTTAAATGGACATTCTCACAAAAAAAAAACAACAAAAAAAACTAGACAATAAGAGCTTTTTTTTAAGTTAAGTGTGTATGAACTGTTAAACTTTCAGCGGAACTACTGCCCCCTGGCATGGACACTCTATTTTCTACCCTGTCTACTTTTCTTTAGCTAGTGTCTGGTGCTTTATAGTTGATCCCTCTTCCTTGCACCTTATTTATCTTTCACACTTCACTCTTTGACATTTCACCAATACTTAAAAGAAATCTCTTTTTCCTTTTATCTCTGGCTGTCATTTGATCATACACAGACACATACCCAAACAGGTGTGTTGTCTGTGTCCTACAATCACTAACAGATGCTAGGTGACCTGAATTAAAACAAAGAGATTTATCCTTACAATAACAACTGGGGTATAAGGATTACCAAACATCCATAAATATGTACATTTCTCCCTATTTGGAGAATTAGATATAAAAAATTGTTATACGCAACTCTAACCCTGTAGAGATATTATGATCATAATTGGAAGAACTGGTCATACCAATCTGTAAAAAAATAAAACGTTAGGTAGGGATTGGGTTAGCCAACTGGGGTACAACTGGAATTTGGTAAACTTAAAGCTTTTGATGCAAACAGAAATTGTTTTTAAGTCTCATTGCTTTTAATTAGTAGACATTATAAAATTGTATATAATGCATAATGGTGGCCCAGCCACTTTCACGCTGAGACATTTCTTTAGAACGTGACAACAACAACACGCTAGCAATAAAAAAGTAGGGTACTTCCTGCTTAGTCATGCTCATTTAAATGGTCAATTATAAGTATAGTTACTTTTTCAGTAATGCATATTTCCCTGCATTATAACATTTGCCATCAATAGCTTTACCAGTTTGGTTTAAGAATTGGTTTAAAAACTTTAATGCAGGAATTATTTTAGCATCTCTATGGATTGTGGGAAAGGACGCCAGAATTCCAAGAAGGGATCCACACAGAAATGGGAAGAACCTGAGAATTTAAACTAGTACCTATAGTAAACTAAACACCATAATCAATGCACCAGCACAGCATGATGGTTTAACCATGTTTCATGCCACATGTGTTGTATGTCATTGGAACATTAACCTTTAAATACTTGAAAATTTATATGTGTTCGGTCAGGCGTATTCTGCCCCAATTTCAGGTTTTTGAGAACTCTGGTTCCTCATAACTAAATCTAATGTGCTAAAATGCAAACTACTGCAGCATATGCATGCATAAATTACACCATTTGTCAAAACTTTTTTAAGCCAATGCAATGAAATAAACAGCAGCACACAAGAGCCTTGTTTCTTCTCAGCAGACAGATAAACAACATTTTTTTTCACTATTTAGAACATGGTTATCCAAAATTCCACCCCGGATCTTTAGATAAAACATATTTAAATGTGCATGATTTTTTCAAGCCTTCACTAGTTTTAAATATTAATCCTTTTAAAAATGCATTCCCTTACTGGTGCACACACCATGGTGTTATTACCTTAGAGTTACAGATACAGTATATATTTTTGACAGTAAAAATATAGCTATTAAAACCAATGCATCCTGAACTCAAACAAAAAAAAATATGCTCTGTATGCTATGTTTCATAAAATCTTAACTACAACTAGTGACCCAGACGGCGGGACATTTTTTGGATGATAATAAACAATGTTCTCTATATGAACACAAGAATAGGAAACCAATTAAGCTACCTTACATCAAAGATTCTTTTATGTTTCAAAAATATATACGATTACATGAATTTGTATGGCTTTAACCAAAACCAATGTGGAACTTGTCACAAAAATGTCAAAAATAATTAGAATTGATCAACACTGTGTCTGTTTGTTTGTGAGTGTGTGTGTAGTTCTAATCAAAATAACCTCTGGATTTGTGTTACCATGGCAACATAAGACCATATCAGCATTGTTGCTGTAAAGTTTACAAAAGGTACTGGGTCAAAACATACACATTCCAAACAGACTGACAAAAATTGATCTTTAAAGTAAAGTTTTATAAAAGTATACATATAATTATTTTACCTTACATAATATTTTTATTTTACATTGCTTTAATTTTATTAAATGAGCAAATTCTTTCATTACTTTTCATAATATGTTAACCTGTCATGTTTGGGTGGCGTTGCCATATTCTCCCCGTGTCCACGTGGGTTTACTTCAGGTTCTCCGGTTTTCTCCCACAGTCAGAAAACATGTATGCAAGGTGAATTTGCTGCTCTAAATTGAGCTAACGAGGTGTTAAATAATATAAATAATATTTTATGTGCCGCTATTTTTTGAATAGGATTTTACTAGCAGACTACTGACTTTTACCATGCACTTTTCAGCAATTCATTTTCTTTTCATTTTAATTTTGCAGACCAACAATAATATTACTATATCATCTGGAAGTTTATGTAGGACATGCAAGTTATACAGCTGACAGTTTTTTCACAATAAACGGGATATGCATAGAAAATTCAATATTTAAGTGGAAACTTGGAACACACAACGAACATGAACATCAGTCCTTCACAAAGCTTTTGGTGTGCACACAGACCCTGTAGAGACAATAGACCCTGTAAAGTCTGTAGAGACAATATAACAAAAACGACGAGAGAATAATAAAGAATCTGGAGAAAACCCTCATTGCCACAAAAAGAAAATTCTACAGTTGAGTAAAGTTATGCAGCAGCATATGAGATTAGGTCTCTTCATCTACTGACTGATCTGAACACTACAGTACAGTGTTAGATTTAATTGCATGATTAAAACTCATCTGCAGCTTAAAGCTGGAGGATAAAACTATCTTAGTATGGGCTTGCAGTTAAAGCAGAGCCTGTTTACTTCTTCATGAACGGCAGCAACAACTGCAGCTTGATTGGGGGAAGTCCCACATTTCCTTTGGCCCTTTAAATGCCCAACATTGTACGAATGGAAGAATAGCACACAAGTATTTTAGGTGAGATTATGTTACTCTTCACATGGCACACGGAAACTATGACTGTATCAGAAGATTTCAACACTGACGGATGTGATGCCATTGCACCAAGATCACAACATAGCGTAAAGCAATTTTATAACCAGCAGTATACAATCAGATCACAACCAGGTCACCATCCCTATGTGTTTATTTACTGGCCAAAAATCTTCAAAGTATATATATATATTTGCATTATCATTACCAATAAAATTGTATTTGTTAAATATAACAATTTTGAAACCTGATGCTTGCATCACACTCAAAAAGATAGGCTATAAATAAGACTAAATGTTTTAGTAACACTGTTCTATAGGGTTCTACAATTGCCAAAAGTGCATGATTATAGGGCATTAAGGTATTTTGTAAGCTACAGTAAATGCTTCAGAAAAAAGACAGTTTTCTTGCTGCTTCTAGATTTCTTTATCGAAGGATAATAAAGACTATTCACTCACATATTAAAACCAAAAAAGTGCAGATTAGCCTTTTTACACGAGGGTGCATCAATGACGATGACTTGGGCCATTCTTATAATCATTCAATTATTCACATTATTAAATGTGAGGTGTATAAAAGCAATCACAAAGCCATGTATGTTGTACATTTGGATTTCAAAACATCTGCATGTGAAATATAGATATTTTTTTTTTTTTATTTACCAAATGATTAAAAAGCATAGGCATAAACGATAAGATAATGTGATTCCTGGTAAATATGTCGCAGTCCCCACTTTTTTAAAACAAATTCCAAGCAGCAGGCTGTAAAATATGCAGCAGCTGGCATTACATGCTTTAGAAGACATTACATGTATTAGCGCTTGCTCTCAGTTGTTGTGATAGCTGAGAAATGCTTGATTGGTTGGAACTGAAAATATACATTAGGGGGAAAATGTGGGTTAAATGCTTTTATCAGAATTGATAATCTGAGTGATTAAGCCTTGTTCAAGTCACTTAACACAGCTGGTCGGGCAGTGATGGGGGTAATGGGGCAGTTTCTCTACATTTGTGAGCTGCATGTGTAGTTAATAAAAGGAAAGCCTACTGGCTACTGTGCTTTAGTTCAAATTTACATATAATGCAGTAAATGTCCTCATTCATAAAGCTGTTGAAAGGGTTACAAAACACCTGAGGGAAAGATCCAAGCAAAAAAGAAAACCCAAAGATTAAAAAAAAAAGAAAAAAAAAAAAAAAACGTTGCATCAGCCTTTCTTATTCAAGGTGACCTTTGCAGTGTAATACTTTTGGGTAGCACTATGAATGCATGCCATGCAAAAATTCTTCATTCAAAACAGTTTAATAGTTTAAACACATATTAGGATGCTAATTACTTGATTACACTGTAGTTTAATCAGTTTTTCTGACTTGACCACGGTGTGCATCAAAGGACATACTTAAAAGAGCACTATTTGGATCCACTTTTCAGTAAATCATTTACAAATAATTGACTTATGTATATTTACAATTACATTTAGTTATTTAGCAGACGATTTTGTCCGAAGCGACTTATTTCCAACTTGGTTGCCGTCTGAACACAGGGTTGATACAGCACCCAGGAATAATGAGGATTAAGGGTCTTGCTCAAAGACTCACATTGGTAACTTCAGTGGACCTGGGATTTAAATCCACAACCTTGTGATTAATAGTCCAATGTCCTAACCACTGAGCTACCACGCCCGTATTTGTATTCCCTTGAACAGGGATATTAGCTTAGTCACCTGGATCAGTCCTTGTACACCTAATATTTGATTACTTTAATGCCTTTAACAAGCTGTTCTAACAAATCTATCCAAATAGTAAAAAATGCAGCATCGATACATTTTATACATATGCTCTAATTTTGAAAAAGTTATATTAAGTAAGAACTGTAAAGAATTTGAATGTTAAATAGTGTAGTCAGTGTGAATATTTTCCCAAAGTATCATTCAGCACTAAGATTTGTTCAAATAAGACTCTTATTTTAATCAAAATTGAAACCTGTGAGCACGCCTTTGAGATGATTGTATTAGCCACCAACCAACAGGATGTCATAGCATAAAGTACTACTAAACAGGACAACAATCCATGATATTTTAATGACAGAAATCTATTACATAATGCCATTCAATTACTTTGCAGGGTGGGGATTTTGTTTATTCCTTAATTACCCAGTCATGAACACGCTAAACACAACACAAATTATGATTTTTCAATTATGCTAACTGCTTGTTCTTATTTACGCAGTTGCATATTCTAATAAAATTCTGATTGATGACTTCATACTTAAATGTCTGTCATTAGAGACTCTTAATTGCACAGTTAGACTTTAAGACATCGTGACATGGAAACACTACTGTACAAGAAAACGTGAAGACGTTTAGTTTGTATAGAGGTGTTAATTATTTTACTTTATAATCATCCATGTGCACCATACGGGTTGGTCAAGGCCATCCATTTCAGCACTGCATATTTTTACAAAGAAAAAAAAAACGAGCAGCTGTTTGTATATTCTGGCTTCTAATTAGACATTTTTAGCACATTCTACAAAAACGACAGACAGAATTTCGATAAACCAAAAATGTCTCCCTGGGCTCTTCTTCTTAGTACGGTTAAGTGCACACAAATAGCTTGTTTAGGCTTTATGTAAAAAGACAATGGACCATAGCTGAACACAGTAAACAGCATGCTTTTAAGAAAATTAAACGTTGAAGAATTACAATTAAAGGTCTAATATAAGCAGGTCCATGGGAAATCTGTTTTACAGAGATGCAAGAAGAAGCTGATGTGCAAGAAATCACAGAATCACATCCTACTAAAACGGGAGTGTGTGATATATGTGTCACACTTTTACGCCGTGGAATTTACTGCGCTGGAGTCTCACTCGACTTGTTATATTTCTTTATGTGCATTGCAAAGCAGTAACTCTTCTCAGAACTCTTGTGTATTGATAGAATAATAAACTGAACATAAACTACATGTTGTATACTTACAGTGTAGCTAGTTTATTTTTACATGGATTTTCTGTCTCAGTGTACATGCTTTGAATATATAGTTTCTCTATGAACAATATACATTTGATTATTATTATGTAGATTACAGCAGTATCTGATATCTGAGCAATGAAGTAGAAATTGAACATGCAAAAATGATTGAGATTAAAATCTATCCTTAAAAAAAAAAATCTCTAAATAAATAACTTCAATGAAAAAGGTAATTGTCAAGAAGAATTTTCAGTCATGTCCAAGATAAGTTGGTGCAATAAACAGTAGAATTAAAAGTAGCAAATGACATATACTAACGGTCTTTACATGTATTATTATTATTATTATCATTAAAACTATTAAAAGTAAACCATAACTCATAACCAAATGTAATCCATTCATTACAAAGGGCACTAATATAAGGGAAACATACCACCTACCTAACAATAATAGACAAAGTTGTATCTTTTGATACAGATCTAATAATCATTAATTCAAATTATTTATTATAAAGAACAAATATCATACTATTTTTTTCCATTTTAATGCAAACAAGCCAAACAAGTTTCACTGCATTAATCCAGTTTGCTTCTGACTTTAAAAAGTTGAATTTATAGTTTTAACTTGGCAAACATTGATCTTCTTATTAACTACTATCAGTTATACTGTTTCCATAACTATTAATTCACTTTAAACCTTTGTTTCACAGACCACTATTGGCGACCCATTTAACTGGAACTATTCCAAACAATTTAAGTATGCTTGTACTGACAGAAGTGTTTAATAGTGACGCACAATTTAATCCCTTCACTATTTACAGGTTTAAACATGGGGGTGTATAGATAAGGACTTTAGAGCCCCCACACAGATGCTATATATAAGTGTGATGTCTTCTTGTGCAATTCGAGAGTCAGAAGTCTATAAACATCATAGGAATCTGAGACCTGGCACATTCCACAGACAGAAATAACCTAGTTTGAGTGGAGCATGGAGTCTAGATAAAGAAAGTGTTAAAGAATGACATGCCCAATATGTGGTAGAAGATAAGGGCAATCAAAGTAAGTTTAAACAAGGTAGACTGAAGCAAGGCAAAAGTGATTAAAGTAAGGCACTATCATAAAAAAAAGACAAAAATACAAACAAAGACATAGGCTTAAATAACAAAAGGGGTTTTTAATATTGATGCTGAACATCTCTGACACTGGTGCTACAGATTTTCAGCAAATAATTACCCATCAGTCAGCTATAATTTTAGAAGTGCAAAAAACTTACTGTAGCATTCATGCACCTTGGCATAAGTGGCGTGGAGTGGAGTGGCGTAAGGTCACCCAAAAGCAGTGTGAAAGACTGGTGGTAAGCATGCCAAGACGCATGACTTTCATTGTGAGTACATTACATTTACATTTATATTTAGTTATTTAGCAGACGCTTTTATCCAAAGCGACTTACAAGTATCCCAACTTGTTTGGGATCGGAACACAGGGT
>JAOUQT010339126.1:0-12964 GCA_025769995.1 Xyliphius kryptos | reverse complement strand
TGGTTTGGACATGTGCAGAGGAGGGACAGTGGATATATTGGTAGGAGGATGTTAGAAATGGAGCTGCCATGCAGGAGGCAGAGAGGAAGACCAAAGTGGAGATGCAGCTAGTTGGTGTGAAAGCAGAAGATGCAGAGAACAGAGTGAGATGGAAAAGATTGACACGCTGTGGCGACTCCTGATAAAAGGGAGAGGCCGAAACAGACACAAAATCATACAAATTACATTAAAAATGGTAATCTCTAAATAAGTAAACTTCAGGTGTTCCATATGATGTGCTCCATAAGCTGGGATAAGCTGATTGAGCATCCCAATATCTTGTCAACTGTTGCAGCTCTGGGGAATCAACCATCGTTCCAACTGAGCTACGCAGATTTATCGCTTAAATAAAAATGCAATATCTTTGTTTTTCTACCATTCTGTTTGTAGCTAAAAAGGAAAAAGTAGTGGTGCACGGTAAGGACTATCAGAGTAAGCTGGTTGAACAGGGGAACTTGAACTTCATCGCTACTGGGAAAGTGCAGGAGACGGGACGGATCATAACTGCCATGAGGGTTATCACTATGCACAATCCCAAACTTGATGTGCAGGTCTGAAATGTTCACCTAAATAAAATGATTAAGAAACAACCAATGTTCTAGTGGATTTTACAAATTTTGGTATAACAAAGCCATTGGTAGTTTCACATTTCTACTATTTTCTGTTGAAATTAAACAGTATAGAATTTCATCTTCCAGGAGACACTGATGCATATCCCTCGCTCTCTTTATTATAGGTGACTGGTACTCCCAGAGTGGCTGAAGAAATGTATGTGACTGTGAAGTTCACTAACCCCTTCAAATTCAGTTTGGAAAATGTGCTTGTCCGTTTGGAGGGGCCTGGCATCATGTCAATCAATATAAAACAATACAGGTAAAGAAAACAAATTCACATTATTTAAAGCATCATTCACAAAGGATTCATTGCTGTTACATGTTTAAATACACTGTTGATATATGTATAGTTCATGTCTATAATGGGATGGTCAATGCCTAGAGATTGTAACTACAATTCCCAGAGCTACAAATGACACACAATTGGCCCAACATATACTTTCTTATATAGTCCTTGGCAAGTAGCTTGCTCAGTTAATTTTGACATAAACCAAATTCTTTTGGAATAGTGGCTTAATATTTCACATATTGGTTACACTTCATGCCAAAATTGGTACAGTTTAGGTAAATTTGTTGGTTTCCATACAGTGATCCATATTTGTGTCCTTCTGTGTCCAGCTGTGCAAAAAGTTTGAGGTTTTGTGAAGTCTTACATTTGTAAGTAATTCGGGATAAGGGCACCTGCTAAATAAGATTTAATTAAATCAAATTAAGAATTTAAAGGTCATTTCCTTCACAATTTCAGCTCCCTTATAAAAGACAAGATATCACTTCAACACATGATGATAACTAGAAAGTGCAGTTTATCCTCGTTTTATATGTATGTAATATGTATATATGCATCTATACAAATACAGTATAGATAGATAGATGGATGTTAATCTCCAGTTTTTTGAACACAGCAAACAGACATTAGTCATTATATAACCATAATCTATTGATCTAAATTACATTCTAAAATATACCTTTATCTGCTCTCTGTGTTTTATGCTTCATAAGTCAAAAACCACAAGACATTAAATTTTGTATATTTACCATAAACAAGGAAATGTCTAGATGTTTTAAAGACAATTATTTATTTTATAACAGATTTCATTTGAAAATAAGCATATTATGCCAGTGCTGCAACCTCAACAATTGTGTATTTAACTCGAAAGGTATTTCTTCTATCACCTAACCAAGAGAGGAGACCTAGCCCTTCATTTTGATCCAAAATATAGGTGTATTGACCAAAAATGCCAAAGATATGACAGTTAAAAAAAATGTAAAATCAAAAATTGGTACTATTGGTTTTGTTGGAAATGTAACCTAGATGTCTATGGAAAACTTTAAGGAGATGGGCTTCAACCATACTCCTGGTCATTATGGCCACACAATAAAATATATGTCTCATGTGACCATAATAGTTTCATTTAGAAAACCACGGGACATATACTGTATGAAACTCTTATAGTCAGATGAGACATGATAAAGTAGAAACTTAGAATAACCTGGATGGACATCACAACACAGACTGGATTATGGACTGGACCGTGGTGGGTCAGACTGCTACAAGCTACTGCTACAAAATATAATGTCCATACTCATAGTGCAAAATCATCGATAAACCCCAGCTTAAAAAGTATGTTTATTTTTCAGCATAATTGGCCCAGGCAGCTCTATAACATGGACTGAGAATTTCAGACCTCGAAGAGCAGGAACCACCAGGCTCATGGCCAGTCTGGACTGTGCTGCTCTCAGGCAGGTTTATGGAGAGGTGGAGGTCACTATCCAGCCTTAAACAGAAGCAGTGGGAGCTTGGAAGAGAAATACCAAGATTAACATTCCAGATACAATATACCATTGGTCAATCTTTTTAATTATAATGTTGCCTAAATAAATAAAATGTATTTTTCTTAAACAATAAAAACCTATAATGTCGTAGACAAGTTTCGTGGATGTCATTTGGTGACTGTTGGTATGACAGGACTCATGGTAAAACTCAACTTTTCATCATTTTTACAGATAAATATCAGTCTGTCCTTAATATTTCTCTTGGAAAGAAGTGGCTTCTTTGCTGACCAATCCATCCCCCAAAATTCTTTCCTCTCTCTGTGCATTCAGAGGCACTGACACCTGCCCTCTGCCATTCCTGAGCAAGCTCTGCCCTAGTGGTGAAACCATCTTGTAGTTTAATTCTTTTCAGATGGTCATGATGCTAGCTTGACTTTCTCGAGACCACTGAAGCCTTCTTCACTGCCTGAAGTTATTGATTAAATAAATGGTTGATTGGGGTGCTATCTTATAAGCAGCAATGTCATTGCATTTGAAACCCTTTTGATGCAATGATGACTGCATGTGTTACCTTGGAGTTAACCATGGTTAACAGTAGAAAACTACAATTTTAAAGCAACAAATCTGCTCTCATAATCAGCATGACAGTGATATCAGCTGTCTTGTCCTCATTAACGTTTTCAGCTGAGCATTTTTAGGACTGAAATGGAGTGGCTATATTGTGATATTTCATGAGACTGAGCCAGATTCAGAGCTGCGAGTTTTCAAGTCTAAAGAGAGAGAATTACATACAAGCAGCCTATCCACCATTCTCAGAAACTTGCTACCATTTAAGACCATTGATTTTGGCTTGGACAGTGTACAAACATTGAGTTTCAGTACACCTTAGGTACACAGAGACGCTTAAAGATGTTGGTTAGACAGTTTACAGGCAGTAGAATATACACAGTGACTTAAAACAGCATTATATAATATTTTTATATTAATATTTGAACTGCAATATATAATATTTGTTTTTCCTGAGAAAAATATTCAAACTATAAATGGACAACAAAGTACAACATTACCTTAAGAATGTATTTGTAAGTGGTCAAAATCCACTGCCGACCACCAGGGGGCCTTCCCCGTTTGGGAAGACGCCGGCAAAATGCAGCAGCTCCAGGCGGCATTTATAAAAAAATCTATACATTTCCATTTACCCTTCACTATTTTCCTTCCGGGATGTTTTGTAACCCTCCACTTCCTAAAAATTCATATCCAAATTATAATGTGTAAGTGATGCCGGTCTAGAGGTTATCTAGGCCAGCAGCAGGTGATGCATAGGCTAGGCAGTGGGTATCTTGAGGAATCTGTAAATGTTTGTAGAAACAAAGGCACTACACAGCCCATACAAAATTATTTTTTGAACTGCGCATCTCCTAGCAATCCACAGGGATGTAACACCATAGGTCGAAAAAAATATTAAACAAGCGGAAATTGCTTTGAAAAGCTATAAGGGTAGTTCTGATAATTGGCCAGAATTAAAAAAGCGGGGGTGTCTGTCTTAAATTAAACTGTAGATACACGCGTTTTCTTTCCACTCCTTCACTCTCCCCTGCATCAAGAGATGCCTCCAGACCTCTAGAAATAACCTAACAATGCTGTTTTGAGAAATTTTGTATGGTCAACTGTCAAATCCACGTCTGTGAACATCCCTGTATACTTAATGTAGGCTGAATCATAATGTTCATACAAGTACTGGTCTAGTGCGTTCCCCTAGCAATCCCCAGGCATGTAATGCCATGTACTGGAATTGTTTTAAAAGCAATGAGGATAGTTCTGACAATTGAATATTATGAACAAATAGAGGTGATTTTTAAATCCTCTACAAAAGCAACAGCAGTCTATTAAAGAAATGTTACGGAAGTTTATTAAAGACAAAATGTTATTTCACAAGGTGTAAATGCAATAATTAAGGGAAAATATTTTAAAGCATAAAAACTTCAGCATGTACAAAATCACGATACATAACAAAGAACAAATCCAATGGTTATCAAAAAGAGAAGACAGTTCTTCATGAGACCGCGTCCGTGAGAGACTGAGCATGTTGATGCAAGTGGGGGACAAAAGCTGCTTGTTAGAAAGATACACATTTCGGAAAATAAATACAGTTTCTATACAATTTAATTGCAGTGGCAGCTTTACATTTCGCACATGATAAACATTTTCAGACTGATCGGAAAACAATAATACAAAAAAGAATAAAACTATAAACTAAAATATCTCTACATATATATTTATTCACCTGCCTTGACTCACATAAGAGCTAATTCATAGGGCTCAAAATGATGTCGGTCCACCCTTTGCAGCTAGAACAGCTCCAACTCTTCTGGGAAGGCTCTCCACCAGGTTTAGGAGTGTGTTTATGTGAATTTTTGACTATTCATCACACACACTCATGCTGGTACACATCATCATAGGTACACATCAACTATGATAGAAAATGAGAATTAAAAAAATCCAGGAAATCACATTGTAAACTATGATGGAAAATAAGTATTGGGGCAATAAAACAATTTCAACTCATTACTTTATAGCTTTGTTGCCAATGATAGAGGTAAAACGTTTCCTGTAAGCCTTTCCCAGGTTTGCACACACTGTAGCTGGTATATCGGCCAATACCTCCATGCAGATCTCCTATAGAGTAGAGCACCCCCAACTGCTCAAAGTGCACCTCAATGGGGCAGCACACTTCTCCAGGTGTTCAGCCCTAGTTGGGTTAAATGCAGAGAACAATTTCCCTATGACGATCAATAAAATATAAATTATTTTTATTATTATTATTAATATTTTTTACGTATTGGGGCAACACTGACTTTCAGCTCCCTTGACAATTTTTTATGGGGTTAAGGTCTAGAGACTCGCAAGGCCACTCTAGGACCTTGAAATGCTTTTTACAGAGCCACTCCTTCATTGCTTTTCTAGAGATACGCCCTGTGTTTGGGATCATGCAGTAAGAACAAGTCATGTTCCATCTTCTATGCTCTCAATAAAGGAAAGATGTTTGGGCTTAAAATCATGGTTCATTCTTCTACCTTTACACAGATCAGGCATCCTGTTTGCTTTGCAGAATAACAGCTTGCAAAACCAAGCAATTGCTTGGGACTGCAAGCAGTCCTGGGGCCCCCAGTCGGCTTGCCAAAAGTTCTGGTTTTTATTAATGTCCCCCGTCTTGCATATGAAGTGAACATCGGTAAACCCCACAATACCACCGCTAAACCATCTGGCATATGAAGTGAATATCATTACCCCTAACAAGCCCCCCCTTGCTTGTACCACATCGTAAGAAAACTAGCTCCCAGACAACAGCAAGTTAAGAATAGAGTACAGCAACATACAATGTGAGTGCAAGCCAAATAATCAAATTTAAATTGTGCTTTGAAAGAGTGGAGAACTGGAGTCGGGTCTGTTAAAGATGTTATTCGCTTTAATATAAAAAAAAAATTATAATAAAAAAAGGAACAAAAACACTTACATAATGCATCCAAAACTATAAATTACTGTATGCACACCTTACTTTAGCATTTCTTACTTGCTGCTTGATTGGGGAAAATGCATCGGTGACACTGGGGCCCCCTGCCAGAGGGATTATAGGTAATGGAGTGTCACTGATGAATATCTGATAGTAACAGAAACAAATAGTAACAGATTTCCTCATGTAAGACTATTTCATTCAAATTTATACTTAGTTTCAGTTCAAGTTCCGGTACCGTTGACATTTTAAATAATATTTTGTTTTCAATTAAAAATAAAACTTATCATACCCGCACGTGTAACCATATTTCTAGAGATACGCCCTGGGACATAAAGCCCTGGGACATAAAGCCCTGGGACATAAAGCAGCCAGCCACTCCACCATCAACAAACCTGAATGATCTCATGAGAGAGGCCAGGCGACAGCATCCATACATCCCAGTTTACCAAAACACTCTATGACTATATACTCTACAGCTCTGAACAACAGGGGAATATGAAGGATATGCTTGATTAAATAAATAAGTTTTCAGCCAAGACACTAACTGGAAGATTACTCCATAGATGTGGGGCTCTATAAGAGAATGATCGGCCCCCTGCTGTAGCCCTCATAATACAAGGTATCAGCAAATAGTCTTCAGCCCTGAGCAGCCAGCATACTGTCGGTATAGCCTGTTTGTCTGCTTCCTGGTATATAAAGTATGTCCTATGCTGCAAGAGGCCAGTCCTACCCTTAAAATTACTCCAAATATCTATGAAGCCTACATTGTTTTCTGAGCACCACTTGAACATCCAGCAGTTCCGTGACTATAATCTGCTATAAGTTATATCACCAAGCTGCAGTAGGAGGGGGCCAGAGCAGATTAGACATCGTCTTTGGTAATTTACACATATCTATAATATTACTCTTGGTGACCTCCGTCTGTCGAAGTCATATATCATTAGCTCCAACATGAAAAACTATCTGATAGTAAACAGCACTCATATCCACATTGAATAGTTTAAAATTTTACTTTCAGACTAATTGAAGATAAAAAACAATGATGCTGTATCTAAACAAATTGAATTTTGAAGTATGAATTTTACCAATTTGTTCCTGATATTTTACACTGTAGGATATTTTTTTTACAACATTAGATGAACATTTAAAATATAACTTTAATATACAATTTTTTGTTTTAAAAATCATTTGAAAGATACATCATTATATAGAGCCACCTCAAAATAAGACTTTAATAACTTCAAAGTTTAAAAAAAAATTTGAAAGATGAACTCTCCGATAACCAGTTTACATTGATTCTTAAAAAATGCAAAACAGCAAGTCCACAAAGGTTGAAGCATGAAATTGAGAGGAACTAGTACTGTATACTAGATGCAAGAAAATATTTTACTGTAATTGCATATTGTTGCTAATTTGTGACATGCCTTAAATCAAATCTATTTTATGTGCTATGAATAAATGAAAAAAAATTTATTTAATATAACATCAGTTTAAAAGCAAAAAGAAATAATTTTTAGACCAATTTAATTTAATTTAGGCTTGAAACGGTTATAAATTTGCAAAAATGTCGGTTTTACGTTGTCATTATGAGGAAATGAGTGCAAATTGATGGGGGAAACTTGATTTGTTACATTTTTTAAGCAAAATATTTTTTACCAAAGAATTTTTTAAATAACATAATAATTTAAAGAATGAGAAAAATAGACAAATTATTCAATATGATAAGAAACTGCCAAGAAAGACTGACGCATTTTCCACTTCTGTATTCAAGTTCCTGGCAGTGTACATCTTTTAGCTCGAAGTCCGGACGTAGGGGATTATTTTCTCTCCCTGAGAGTGTTTTACACGGCTCACTGCTTTGCACATGTACAAAGGAAACATTAGCTCTTAAAAAAGCTCCTAAGTGTACAGGCAATTTTTTCCAACTCAGGGAATGTGTTTCCAGTGCGCATCTGTGACCAAGACAGCAAGTCTTTGTGATGTATCAACTTTGGGGTGTTTTGGAGGAGCAAGTCAGGAAACGTTTTCCTCCACCAGCATCACATAGTGACCTGGTCACTATCCTGCAAATAGAATGGCTTAAAATCCCTCTTACCATTGTGCAAGACTTGTATGTGTCATTTCCAAGACGAACTGGCGCTGTATTGGCCGCAAAAGGAGGCCCTACACCATAATAATAAATTATTTCGGTCTAAAACCAGGTGTTTCAGTTTCATTTTCCAAACCCTGTATATTATATTGATTAATTACAAACTCAGTGATTTATTTCAAGTGTTTATTTATGTTAATGTTGATGATGATGTCTTACAGCCAATGAAAATCATTATCTCAGAAAATTTGAATATTATATAAAACCAAAAATATTTTAATGCAGATATGCCGGAAATGGAAGTGTCTGTGGAAGACTCGGGTGAGTATTCTCCTAAAGAAAGACCATCTGTGTAAAAACATGGGCTTGGGCAATCTTCAACCTGTTGTTCTACAAACAATTTCCAGTGTCACTTTAGCGAGATAAGACTCCAGGGGTGTATCTAGTTCCTGGCTCCAGGTAATATATTTTATGGCAGGGTCTTTAGGCATATCCTTATCTTTGGTTTGTTAAAAGGCTGTGTCAGCATGGTTATATCTAAGAGGGATCAAACTGAAGCAATTAAGATTCCATGGCCAACAAAGGTTATTAAAAATAGACATGCATAAAAATAATAGGAATCTTTGTAGCAGATGGTTACCCTACAATCAATATCCCAATTAGTTTATGGGGGTTGCTATTGTGTTACAGGTAATTGCTAGGGTGCGCTATGTATATGCTAATGTGCATGAGGTGTGTGTCAGTGTTTGAGCATGATCATGTGAATTATGGTCATATACATTATTTCACATTTCCATTAAGAAAGAATCAATTCTCTGGGCATAGGAACAGAGGGGACATATTGGGGTGTGTAGAAAATCACACTGCAATAAAAGTAGGGTAGATTCATTCAAGTTTCTCTGTATGGGACAATTAGTGTTTTATCCATCATTGTATACTCCTGTGCACAATGTGATTTTAGAGCTTTTCTGTGACTTTCATGAGCTCATGAGCTCATCTTAATCTTACAAATACAGTAAATCTACTGTATTTACTGTACTTTACATTACGCAATGCTATATTTCACTATATAGCTGTATACTGTATATCTGTACATATTTAAGCAAATTAACAGATGTTGTGTGCATAACATTTGCTCTCTCTCTCTCTCTTTCTCTCTAAGCCAAATTGTAAATTATTGTGTTCTGACTCTCAGTTCCTTAAGCTTGCCTATTTTTCTTGCTTCTGACACTTCCAACAGAAAATCCAGACGTGTTAGTAACTGCGGTTTGATTTCTGAGGATGCAAAATCTGGCAAGAGAGTAAAATGCTTAATTAGCTTATCACTATCTTGTAAAGTGAAAGATTTTGCCACTATATTTGCACACAGCAGAATTGGTCCTCTGCATTTAACCCATCCATCCAGTTAAACACACAAATACACACACACACAGGTGAAGTGAGCACACATTTGACATGACATGAAATTTGATTACTCAGTGTGAGTTAATTTATGCTTAATACTGTATATAACACTGCTTGACACATGTAATTAAGACAAGACAAAGTTTTTAAATTGCCTGTTTTAATGTATCTTCTAGCATATCTTTTATAATGCGCATCAATGTATAAAATTCTTGCTAAGAACTTAAATGAAACAGAGTAAAATTGAGGTGTAAATGGTAAATGAAAAGAAGCAGGTGGAACAGGCGTGTAATTTGAGATGAATCTCACCTGGGGCTTGAGTTTATTTATGTGTCTCCTTGTGTTTCTGGGGACAGCTGTAACCTGAGAGAGAGAACAAGCACAAAGCAGGCATGTGCGCATGGGCAAATTCTGTACCTGTGTGCTAATAAACATTGGTATTGTGATTCCATGCACAGTTTGAATGACCGAATATAAATACACATATACAAAGGTGAAGCAGTGAGGGTGACACATTGTAAAGAGGCTAATAAAGGTAAGTGATTTACTGAATGTCTTGTTGTCTGTGTAGTTTTTTGCCCTGAGATCGATTTGGAATTCTTAGGCTGAACTGTTGTTTCAGTCATCCGATCCATTTATGATTTTGTTTTAATTTTGGAGGGTAGTTTAATCACTCACTGCGAAGCAGTAAAATATTTTGGCGTGATTATTGATTGTCTTGTTCGAGGCTCATGTATACAACATTTGCAGGACAGTAGTCTTTCACCTCATAAATACAAAACTATGAAATACATTAACACTTCATAATGCTGAAACATTAATACGTCGATGTTGGACGAATAATGTTTGATTATTCTAATGCCTTTTTGATTGGCAGGTGTTTATGAAAACTTAAGTTAATTCAATTTAATTACATTTTATTTATAAAGCACTTTTAACAATGAAAATTGTCCAACTATGATCAACTATTTAGTGCACAATTCAAACACAATTTGTGCATAGAGCAAGCAGAAAATACGGCAGACTAGCACTGTGGAAGCATATCTGCAGGGTAAAACCAGGAATTGACACAGACATGAGAGAGCCCTGTGCCTTTAAGCAGCCAGCCACTCCACCATCAACAAACCTGAGTGATCTCATGAGAGTGGCCGGGTGACAGAATCCAAACATTCCAGTTTTAAAACTTTACTTCTAGCTGCCTGTGGTTCTAAAATCAGTACTTAATTTTTATCAGAATTAAGAAAAGAAAATTTTTTAACATCCACTGTCTAATATTCTTCACACATTCCTTAACTTGAGTTAATTAGGGTCTGTGCTCAGGATTGGCTGACACATATAACTGCATATCATCAGCATAACCGCAGAAGTTGATATCATGCTTGCGAATAATATTAACCAGAGGTAGAATATATAGAAAAATAGTAACGAGCCTAGGACAGAATCTTGTGGTACACCAAACTTTACCCTAATGTGTTAAAAATAGTGGCCCTTGACATCTACAAACTGATAACGGTAAATCAAATAAGACCTGAAACATGACAGGGCTATACCTTTAATTCCAGCAACATTTTCTATGCTATGAGAAAGACTAGCATAATCGATGGTTTCAAAATCTGCACCTAGGTCAAGAAATATAAGCATAGAAACATAACCCTGATCAGAGGCCAGTAGCAAATCATTTACAACTTTAACCAGTGCTGTATCTGAGCTATCATGGAGCCCATATCCTGACTAACAATTTTCAAAAAAATATTTTTTTTCAGGTAACTGCTACGCTACAAACTTTTCTAGGAAGGGGAGGTTAGATATTGGTCTATAATTTGATAGCTGGCAGCTTTTTAATCATAGATTTGATAACTGCTAATTTAAATAATTTAGGGACATGGCCAGTACTGAGTGAGGAATTGATCATTTTTATGAGAGGATGGATTAATTCTGGTAGTACATTTTTGAGTAAGGCTGTGGGTATGGGATCTAATATAGATGTTGTAGATTTTGATGATGAAACTAGTGAAATTAACTCTATCTTTTGGAGTGGATTAAAGTATGATAATCTCTGGTAAATATAATGATGTCTAGTTAACTTGGATTACTCGGGTTAAGATTTATAGTATTGATTTTTATGTCTAATGTTTTCAACTTTATCACTGAAAAAAGTTGTCGCAACTACAACCTGACGTTGGGAACGCTTCTGCAACGCTTCTATCTATTTAGTTTTGCTCTAGTCTTAAATAAAAAGCGAGTATTATTTTTGTTTTTTTTTTATTAGCGAGGAGAAATATTTTGCTCTATCAGCACTAAGAGCTTTCCTATAGTTTATAAAAATCTCCTTCCATGCTGTTTAATACACAACCAGGTTTTTCTGATGCCATTTATGCTCTGGTTTCCTGGTGGTCTCTTCTAGAGTCCGTGTTATATTATTATACCAAGGTGCCAATTTTTTTCTTTAATTAATCTTATTTTAAGTAGATCTATGCTATCCAGATTACAATGACATATTGAATCTAGGTGCTCAGCTGTCTGATTGAGCTCAATAGGGTTGGAGGGTGATAGAATTGTAGTTGTGTTTGAACCTGTACTGTTTGTAATGTGCGTTTGAACCTGTACCGGCATGAAATGCAAATATGAACTTTTAGTTCATAATAATTTTAAATAAAATGAGAAAATTGTCTGAAAATAGAACAGACTGTGGAAGTGTAACCATATTGTCTATATTTAATACTATTGTTAATATTAAGTCAATTGTGTGACCACCCTTATGAGTGGGTCCTATTACACCCTAGTGTACCCTCACAGAGTCAAGAATGGACGTCAATGCAGTTCTCAGTGTGTCTTTTGGATTGTCGAAATGTATATTGAAATCTCCTACAATTAAATATTTGTCTACAGATGTAACTAGGTTGGAGATAAAATCTGCAAACTTGTGTAGGAATTCCGAATATGGCCATGGGGGTCTGTAAATGATAATTAATGAGATAGAGTCCATAGATTTATTTTTCCTGGTTTCACAAGATATATTTGAAAACAAAACCTCAAATGAGTTTAGTTATTG
Source organism: Xyliphius kryptos (assembly GCA_025769995.1). Lineage (NCBI taxonomy): Eukaryota > Metazoa > Chordata > Actinopteri > Siluriformes > Aspredinidae > Xyliphius > Xyliphius kryptos. The sequence goes on along the minus strand of JAOUQT010339126.1, from coordinate 479 downwards.
CTGAGGTTTGTGTGTGATGGCTATATTATTATTTTTATTATAGACATATTTTATTATATGACAGCTACACCTCCACCTCCACCAGATAAACAAGACTGGGATATGTAACTATATCCAGGAGGACAAGCATGACTTAATACTACATACTAATCTGGTTTGATCCATGTTTCAGTTAAACACAGTACATTTAATCCCTGATCAGTAATAAGTTCATTTATAATTAGCAATTTAAATTTCAAAGACTTAATATTTAATAGTCCCATCTACAGGTCAACAGTGCAGGTTGTATTTACACAATACAATAAACTCTTCCTTCTTCTTCTTCTTCTTTCGGCCTCTCCCATTTATCAGGGGTTGCCACAGCGTGTCAGTCGTTTCCACCTCACTCTGTCCCCTGCAACCTCTGCTTTCACACCCACTACCTGCATGTCTACATTGACCACATCCATATATCTCCTAGTTGGTCTTCCTCTCTGCCT
>JAOUQT010339117.1:0-12965 GCA_025769995.1 Xyliphius kryptos | reverse complement strand
GGTCGGTTAATAAAAGCCAGTTCCGTGGGTAAAACTCCTGTCTCCGGTCCTCATCATTCCTTACCCTGTTACAGTGACCAAACACAACAGTCATCAAGCCTCAGGCAAGACTGTAAAAATCTACTTTGTCACTATCGGCGATTAAGTATTTGCTTGGTTTATTTATTGCATTAACATACTGGGGAAAGTAGTAGGAAAACAAGTTACAAAGCCCTAAACATAAGCTTAGCATAAGATCCATAAGAAATACTTATTTGGTATCGAGTGCATGTAGCTACAGAATCCTTTTACTTCATGTTTTCAAGCACATTTACCATTGCATTCATCAGCATGCTGTGTGCAGTCAGAGCTTACCAGTGTCTAAGTTACCACTGGAACAAAAGAATCCTTCATGGCAAAAGCAAAAGGGGGGATGACAGCTATAATATGGCCTTGGTACATATAGGTAACACATGAGGTAAAGAGGAAATAGCCCCTTTAAGCTTGATGTTGAAGTCCACTGTCATTTAGAGCTGATAACACGGGTTTAGCATATTTTGAGGAACCAGACGACTACATATGGTAACATTAGACAGCATTAGTACCATGTTATGCCATGGAGGATTACATATAATAATCAGCTTGGGAAATTCCACTTGCATTAAAGATTTGAAGTATGTAACTAGCAAATTAGTGTTACTGCATTAGCAGGCACATGTTAAGCACAAATGTTCTTTGTACTAATATATTCTATTTCCAGTAGCTGGGACACTAAAATGCCATAAAAAAATGAAAATAATTAATTATTTAATTTACTTGAACCTATACCTACACAAAGGCCATTGCATTACAGGTATATTAGTTGTTGTGAAGGTAGCAGCACATGGTGGGTGATTTAATGACGGATTTTTAGCCCGTTTGCTTCTCAGTGCTGGTGATTCCCGGTTTGAGTCCTACTCTGGGGGGAGTTTCCATGTTCTCCCCGTGTCCATGTTTCCTTTAGATTTCCAGGGAAATTGACCGCTATAAATGACCAAATATATTTTGTGCGTGTGTGTGTGTGTATGAGTGTGTGTGTGTCCAGCAATAGATTGGTGCACTGCCTTAAGTATTTCAGTGCCAGAAACGTTCTTCCCTGGATGGGGAACCTCCTGTGACCCTAGTACAGTATCAAGTAGATGACTTCCATTAAGAAGTCATTGTCTATTGCCATTGAATCTAATGCTGAAAGTTGAGTAAATAGAGTGAAAGTGTTAATAGGCTAAAAATGTCTGTTTGTTAAGAGTATTCTCTAATCAGAGTGCGAAAATACGCTGGCATATTGTTAGTCTTCTAAAAGGCTCTGGTATCGAGCATTCAAAATCTTATTGGTTAAAGCAATAGGTTAATCTACACTGCTACTGGTGCAACATTCATTTTGAATGCATAGGCAGAAATATTCAAAACCTGGCTACCAATGAAGCTGAGATGTGTTTTGTTTTAAAAGGAAAAAACCTGGTGAGGAAATAATTTATTCATTTATTATCTTCCTCTTAATCTTCTACGAGGGTTCCTCATCACTGGGCACACTTACTCACACACACACACACACACACTATATGAGGCAATTTAAAGCACTCACTTTACCTGCAATCCATGTTTTTGGACTGTGGGAGGAAACCCACGACACGGGGAGAATATAGAAACAAAATATGCATATCTTCAAGACTCTATTGAAAAACCAAGTATGTTAAATCACTAGTAAATTAAGTGATTAAGTAACTAAGTAAATTTATTTCAATCATTTAATTCTGGGGAAATTAATTTGGTGTAATATGAGTAAATTAAGATTTGACTGAGTTCAGTCATCAAAGTCCTTCTGATCAACTGTAAAGACAAGAGTGGTATATTATCATTGCTGTAGAAGCCAGGCTCTAGATGTTATGGATCGTTTTAAAAGCTTAGCTTAGTAGACTTTGTAGAACTGTAAACTATAGTGTTTCTGATTACAATAAACACTTACAAAATAATTTAATAAATAATTAATAGTATATGAACAAAAATGTTGGGTCATATCTATTAATCATTTATTTTAGGTGATTCATTAAGTCCTGTTACCACAGGTATATAAAAATAAAGCATATAAGCAACCTTTTTGGAACAGTGCTCATATAAACATATTATGGTTAGACATGGTTCAGTGGGTGTGGTTTGGAAAAACCAGACTGGTCCACACAGAGCCCTGATCTTAACCAGATCTTAAATTTTGAATTAACTACAAAGATTTCGAGCTACGCCTTCTCATCCTACATCAGGGTCTTAACTCACAAGCTAATGTAACTAAATGAACAAAGATTTCCATAGACGCACATCGGTATATTAGAGCTGAAGATGGGGGAACAACTTTAAATAGAATGTGTAGAATTAAAGTGTATGTAGATGTAATGTGTAGGTGTCTCAATACTATTGTTCATATTTGTGTATTTGGTACAAAAAAGAATACAAAAGTTAATTAGTACTTAAACCGACCAACATATTTCAAAAACTCGTGAGTAGAGCAAATAATAAATCAGTCATTTTAAAAAGCAACAATTAGTAATCCAAACTAGCATATTTTCAAAATGTTTAAAGTTTATACATTATTCTTTGCATGCACTGAAGTGTGCAAACTCATCAGATTCCTTTCTGCAGAGCCTGTCTGTCCTGTCACCAGCTTGAATCCGCTCGTCAACCATAGCTTCTCGCTGCCAACTGCTCAGTGCTTCTGTCAGGACCATGGTGGTGGTGCGGGAGAAAAGAATATCACAAACCTGACAAGGCTTATTTTTTTTTATGATAATTATCATCACATTCTATCTCCAACATCTACACGAAACAAAGTGCCACTAGATCTTGGCTTGCCTCTTAGCCTGTGCCAAGGACAGCCTGCTTCTCAGTATCTTAACATAAGAGGCAGGACCCATATCGCTAAGCCTTTATTTCTGTATAAAGATCTTCTCCTGGTGGTCCGTCCATTGTGTCTGCAAAGCCCTTGATGATCCTTGTTGATCTTTTATCCATTGGTTTGATCAGTGTTTTCACCTCATTAAAAAAAAAGCAAAGATGAACAAAGGATACAGGCTGTCACGCTATTCTTCAAAGTCAAATAAATGCTGAGTGCACTCAGTATTATAAAAACATTGAAATAACCAAATATACAGTAAACTTGCAGAATATTTTGGTTTCTTAAGACAAAATTATGGAACAAATTGCAGTAAAACTGTAAAACACACTATATTTTTCATGAACACCATTTTGCAATCATCGCAGACCTAGACGTAGAACACAAAGATGCGGGTGGAAAAAAAAATTCTTTCTTGAAAGAGGGAAAACCATAAAATGTTTGAAAGGAACAGACCTAATTGCCAAACCACCCAAGGTCTATCGAAAACCGAAAAAATCCCCAACTGAACGGTGGATTTGAACCCTGATCTTTAGGTTTCTAGTCTAGAAGCCTTGTGCTGCACCACAAGGGACTTTACTCAAGGCAGATAAGGGATTAAACAATCGTTGGACTCCTTCCACTGGAGAACTTTCCCTACTAAAACCGTGCTAAAATATCTCCCGTCTACAGGTGGCACCATGGCTGACCCCTCTGAATGGGGCCAGTCGTACCTTCAAACCCTCGGAAAACTAGTGGAACAATGCAGTCACCAAAATTTAAGACTGACAGCTACCAATCTTCTCTTTAAATAAGGAAGCTGCAGCTGGTGCAAGTAGCCCTGATTAGGGCCTCCTGGATAAAAGTCAGTCACACCAAAGCTCTGTAACTTCAATGGCGTCTGGTGCCAGAGCTTTGTGTGCGGGAGGATCCTGGAGCGCTAACAATACAAAAAAAAAACTATACAGAAACATCACACACTCACAAATGTTCAAGAGTAACAAAAACAATGACCCATATTCATCTATTTATCAAAAGGAAAATTGCGTCTTTGATAGCAATCATAGCAGGTACTAAAGCCTATCCCAGTTCTTATTAAGTAAGAAGCAAAGAGAATTGCAATCCATTGCAGTGCAACAAACACATTTAAGTCACAATTTTGTATTTTCATTTCATCTGAGGGCTGGATTGCAGGATATAATTGGAGACGTCTAAGAAAAAAAAAAAACGACATGGAGAGAACTTGCAAATTTTTAGACCAGAAGTGGGATCTAGGACTTTTCTGCTGTTAGGTCATAGAGTTGCCAAATAAAATGTTACTACAAATATTTAAGTATTATTTATGATGGATTGACAGCTTTTACTCTGTATTTTTTGTATGAAAGTGGTGAAAGCGGAGTGACTTGTATTTGTACATGACAACACTAATAAAGTGTTATAAGAACACACCATAAGGCTTTATAACACAAAGTGACATAATGCTTTCAAAAAATTATATTTTAACTGTTCATTATCTTATTATAGAAACTAGTGACATGAGGCCTTATAATGTTTCTGTTTAATGAGTGCTTTTCCTGAAAATGACTTTTTTAAGCGCTTATAACTGTTTATAGAAGCTTATGAGCTCTATGTATAGGCATTAATTAGTGTTGTTATTAATAACCTCTTTGAAATAGACTGCATACATAGTAGTACATAATGACTTACAAAAGCTCAAAAATGCTTTTTCTGGACATTAAGTAAAGTGTAATCATCTTGTTTTAAATAAAAATGTTTAAAAAAAAAAGTCCATATTGTAAGTTATTATGTCACTTTATGCTATTAAGCTTAATGTAAAATTGTTATATCAACTGACAATGATTATGAACATTTATGTACATTAACAAAGGCTTATGACAAATGGTATAAAGCATTATGAATACTTTATAAAGCTATATGAATGCATTATGAATACCGTAGTAATAGAACATTTTACCAAATAAACATAAATTACATGTATAATTTATCTCCGCTTAGTGTTTTTTTCTACCACAATATTTGACTATAGCAAAAAAGTCACAGATGTGACATTATACAAGCTGTAGAAAAAAGCAGGAGCTTCAGGGAATACGATGATTGTCTCCTATTTCTACAAAAGTAACACATGAAATTAAGGCATGACATCATTTATGTGCAGTATAAGTGATAGCAATAGTAATAGCAGAAAAACTCAACATAATGTATTTTTTCCATTTAATGGAGGGTGTCTGTGTTATTTTGCTGAAATGCAGTTCTCTGCCATTCAACCATCCTCCCATATTTTTTAAGAGTAGCAAATCTTGGCTGTGTAACCCAGGCTTTTTTATCTGCTCGGCACAAATTCAAGTAAAGGTTATAAAGTAATGAAGCACAGTGAAAAAGCAAAATGTTATTGTCTGTGATTTTGGAATTTGGTGTTCAGTCAGTTGTCCATATGCATTTAATAGTGGGTATTTAAAAAAAAAAAAAAAAAAAAAACATTTCTCCCAACAGTGCTGAAAGCAATGATCCATTCGACCTTAAATGTGGCCTGCTTACCCCAGAGATGTCAAAACAGACTTTACAGCTGACAGACAGACACTTTACCAAACTGTTCTTGTGTCTTACATCAAAAGGTTACAAATACATCAGACATTAGGATTTTTTTTTAAAAAAAAGGCCCCAAGCTTCAACTCCCAGTCCTAGCCCCAGCAAAGGTTCTGCCAATCAATCATTTAACCATGACACCCAAACTCTGTATTTTAACGATTTAATCAAAACCTTGATTGCAGGGATGTGTTTTTCCCCAGACCACCCAGAAACTGAATTTTTAATTTTTTAGTGATCAAACAGCAGTGTTGTTCAGGACTGTAAACAGAACATCGATTATAATGTCACTCTTGCATTCTCTCCTACACAGAGGAGCAAAGTACGGCTGCAAACCAAAGTACTTTTAACTATACAAAAAAGAAAGGCCGTTTAGTTTACTAACAATAGTTGAATTGGTAATCTGACCAAAAGAGAAGCTTATGGCTGAATACAATAGTGGAATATTTGGACATTTTTAAGATCTGATTCTCATAGACAAGGATCTGTAATCTGGTGAAAAAACTTGAGCTTGGTTTCCATGCCAGTAGATGGCAGCATACATTTTTTTCCCTTAAATACACTAACACCACAAAAAAACACAACATGCCTATGCACTAAAACGGTCCAAAATTGCTTATTGAACTGATGGTAGTTGTAATCTGGTATGTTTTTTTAATCAGTAAAGCACATGCTTTTTTAGCTGTTCTCTGGGCCCGGATGTTGACTAAGGACAGCCATAAAAGATAATAAAGCTTACAGCCCCAGTGGACATCTATTCTCATCTATTGATGAACATCCATAAGATCAAGCTGGACAGCAGGTATCCAGCATGCTGACTGTTCACCTCACTTCTGCTGTAGAGTGTTTTTCCTGTGCCTCCCCATAAGCATTTCGATGCATAAATGTCCTGCCGTGTCCTGCAAATGACAACTAAACTTCAAATTTGAACTAGAACTTGATTACCCAGAAATGCAGTTACCGTGCAATTTTAAATGCATTATGCCCTCAATGTTATAAATGTAAAGATAGAATCTGAAGCAAAGAGAAAGTCAGTAAGAAATTCTGGGTTTGATGGGAAAAAATAAAGAATTTTCTGTGAAAATTTTGCATGTCCTTCCTGTGTTTGGATTTTCTCTGGAGACTAAAATAAGGAATTTTTTTTGCAGAAACTGGACATAATAAACATGCTAGGGGTGTCGATGTCACCCCGAGATGGGACCGTCTTGTTGCCAGAAGACAAGCTCAAGGCTGCTACAGTTGTAATTGCACCCGAAGCAGCATTAGGGCGGGATCCCCAATGTGTCCCCAATGCCTTTTTGATTATTTTTGCGTAGGGTGCACATGCTCTCTGAGTTAAACATCTATATGCCAGTGTGGTAGTAAGAGGTTTTGGTTGTAGGAGCTCAAGCCTATATGAGATCGTTTTTAACGCTGTTTGTGATGTGTTATCTGAGGTTTTGGTTGTAGGAACTCAAGCCTATCTGAGATAATTTTTAACGCTGTTTGTGATATGTAGGATTTGCATGTGCCCTACAACATTTTATATAAAGTTTTTTTATTTTAATTTAAATAAATTTTCCAGTCTCGTGGGGTTGGGTCCAGTATGGCTACATTTACAATAATGCATTGCTCCACTTATGTCATGTGTGGTTTACATGTGAAGTAGGAATGACATAAATATGTCTTTAAATCTAATACATAATTAACATAAACACATGAATAAAAACATACAAAATTCATACAAAAGTTTGAATGATCACTAAAGAATTAAAACGCTCTTTATAAGCAATTTTATCCACTCTAAAACAGTTACCACTATGTCTAATTACCTCTTTATCTTTATAAAAAATATGGAGGTCATTAAAACATACAAGTCAAGCAACTGAGGGTTGAAAACCTTGAGCCCAACAATAAAACATTGCCAGGACTGAACCCTAAACCATTAATTTGCATTAATAATGCATCTTAAACACTGTGACCAAGCCATGTCTAAAAACCCTGCATAGTGAAAATTTACTTAATACCACAAAGCTGGAAGTATGCATTTGTTTAATTATCTATCTTTTCGGTTTCATACACATTTACCTTGCATGCCAAAATCACAATACAAAGTAGACATGTTTATATAATATGGTACTAGTGTACATTTTGCAATTTCCATTCTGTATTTTACACATACACAGAAAAAGGAAATATTATTAACCACCACATTAAAAAAATTACTGCCTCTTGATGTTCCTCTATGTAGGTCACATGTACACATTAGTAATGTAGGGAAAGTAAGCAGGATCTGGCTCAGGTCCAAGTCAGTCAGTTACTTGTTCGTGCATGGATAAACAGTGGTCTTTGGAAAACCCCTATTTAAAACCAAATTGTTATTCTCTGTTGTCAAACGCAAATTCAAACGTTAAATCACCATAGAGTAAGAAAGTGTTCACCTGCAAGCCAAAATTAATTTCAGACCAGGGGATTTAATAATCAGTATTTTGCTCTAGGTGTTGAATACTTTTAACTGGAAGTATTAAAAACCTCACACAGTATAATCACTATATCATTGAAGGTATAAGTGTTTTATTGAGTACATGTATAACACTTTTGCAGTTTTAGTTTAAGCATGTTGTAAATCTTAATTCAGACCCACTGACTTTAGTATGGAGTCTCAACCTCTTTTACCTGATATAATAACTTTATCTGTTCCATACTTGGACAAAAATTATAAACAAACTACAGTGCACTGGATAAAATAAAGAGAGAAACTTTTCAATCATTTCATTATATTGTTATTCAGTCTCATTACATCAAGCATTTAAACATTAAAGTTTGCTGAAACAGTTTGGGAAAGGCCTTTGCTCTTTTCTTAGTCAGCCATGACTATTCATGTGAACTAAGAAAGATTTATAAACTCCATTGAAAACCATAAATGAAGACTTAAAAAGACCACCATGTTTTACGTCACTGTCTAAACTATTTTAGATAAGTTGGCAACAGTTCCCTCCGAATTCTCTCTCATGAAATGACAACATGGATTGTTGGAATCTAAGCCACTAAATTTAAAGAAACTCAACTAAAGCGCTCATAATACTTGTGGATTATGATTTGAAATTATGTTTTTTTTATGCATGTTGACACAAATTTAAAGTATCTTTTTGTATGTGTGGCAGAGTGACACATCAAGAAGGGCCTGGATTTGATACTTGGTTGATCCTATCAGTGTGGCGTTGGCATGTCCTCCCCGTGCTTCAGTGGGATTCTCAAGGTACTTTTCCGCACATTACAAATACATACTAAATTAGAGATATTAATTGCCGCCAATTATATCATTTGTAAACTATGGTTGAGGAAAGACTTGTTGAGCAACCTCATTAAAACTTTCACCATGCACTGTTGCCAACATAGTGACTTAAATGATATATTTTGCAACTTTTCAGACCCTCTAGCAACTTTTTTTTATTGGAGACGTTTATAGACTCACATGTTCTTCAGTCTCAGTCCATGGACTCTCAGAGAGACCCACATCACTCCTCATCCACACTGTAACTGAACTACGCATCCCCAAAGCTGCCACTGACCCCAGCCCCCTAGTTACATAGTGGAATGTAAATATAAATGCATTTATCTTACACAGTCAGCCACTCACATCCATAGTGTGTGCTCCTATGTATAAAGCTAAACATTTAGCTACATAACAGTTTTTTTTTGTCATTTACGTAAAAATAAATAATGTAATGAGGGCGGCACGGTGGCTTCGTGGTTTGCATATTCACATCTTAGTGCTGGGAATTCCCGGTTTGAATGGGTGAAATGCCCATGTTCTCCCTGTGTCCGCGTGGGTTTCCTCCAGGTTTTCCGGTTTCCTTCCACATTCTAAAAACGTGGATTCCAGGTCAATTTAATTTTTCTTAATTATCCTGTATAGTGTGTGTTTGTGTGTGTGACTGTGTGAATGAGTGTGCCCAGAGATAGATTGGCACCCTGTGTTGGGTGTATTTCCCAGCGCATGAGACGTTCTCCCCTGAAAGGGCATGGGGAACCCAACTGCGAAAAAAATAATAATACAAAATCTATTTATTTCTCAAAATGAAAACTTCACCCAAGATTTTAAAATTATTGTCTGTGCGTATTGCCCACTTTGAGGTTTCCCTGCCTTCCTGAAAAATTATTTATTTCCTTCAAACTTATAATACATTAAAAAAAGAAACATGTCACATCCTGTTTGTAGCCTTTGGCTGTTTTTGACATTTTATTCTTATCTCCTGTTTATATAATCATATGCTATTTTATATGCTTTACACAATGGCATTTTAACTTTAAACATAAAATCTTCTTTTCTTTGTATTTTTAGCCTTCACAGAAATAACTGGCTATTTTTAACTGCCATTAGTTTTGCTTGCATCAACCTTTGACATGTTAAGTTCTTCCTGATTTTACAAAAGGACTGGGGGGTGAGGGTCGAGACTGGCTGTAACCTCTTGATTGAGCTGAAGTGCATACTGAAGGATTACAAGAGTGCAGTGCAGAGGTTTTTAGGCCAATATGGCTGCAGGCTAATTGGGTCACAGCCCACCCATGGCAGAGGGAGCTGGGTCAGATGAGACAGCAAAAATCACGGTTTCTATGCACCAGAGAGAAACTGCTCATTTAACACTCAACTGCAGGGCATGACATGAAAGACTTCTATAGCCCACCTTGTTGTAGAGGCAGCATATAAAAAGAATAGCTGTTAAAATCTTATATGTAATATGTCATTGATCACTATGTTAGTGTCTATTTACACATCAAATTGAAAAGCCACATAACAGCAGACTGCAAATGTTGATATAGAAAAATAGCCGAGTAGGCTATTGGAGGACATGATGCAACAGCATTGAGCGGCCAAAACAGTTTCTGAATGTTAAAGCGTTGGCTGTCCAAAGCTATTGTTAAGTAATCTTTGTTTTGACTATAAAGGCCTAGTGGCAGATAGAGTGTCTATTAACTATGGGTTACTGAACAGGGATAAGGCCTTTTGCTTGCATTATACTTTGAACTACTACTTTGCCTCCATGAGCAGCTATTAGGGCATTTTATGATCATATTTACTAAGAGTAACATTCAGCAAAACACATCAAAAACAATAAATTACAAAAAGTATGTAGATAACCCTTTTGTTGTAATAGGGTTAAATCTTTAGCTTCTTTTGCGGGGTAAAATGAAGTGTCTGACTTCACAAAAACCTTTAACTCATTTATTCATTCATTATCTTCCGCTTATTCCTCTATGAGGGTCGCGGTGGGGGGGTTGTGCCCATTTCCATTCAGGGGAGAATGTTTCCAATCCATCGCTGGGTACACACTCAGTCAGACATACGCACACTATACAGGGCAATTTAGAGCATTCAATTCACCTTGAAGTCATGTTTTTGGAATGTGAAAGGAAACCGGAGAACCCGGAGAAAACCCACGCACACACAGGGAGAACATGAAAACCAGATTGGGATTCAAACTGGGTGTGCTTACCACTAAGCCACCTCGCTGCCCACCTTTTAACCAAATGCATATCAATTTTATAATGTTAAAACTCTTTAATTCCTTGTTTAAAATGTATTTTGTAAAGGTAACTTTGTTACAGCTGTGAATAAAGGAAATAGGTGCCAGGCAGCCCCCATTATGTTTGTTAGCAGATAACTAAGTGAAAGGGGGAAAGGACATTTAATTATTTTTATCATATTTTATCAGTTTGAAGTGCAAGATCACAATAAACGTCCTTTGTTTGTTGTTTCCTATATGCCCGCTTGATTAGATTCACCTATCTAGTACACATCAGATCTCATTTAGGTTCAAGCATAACAGAAATTTGTTGTCTGAAAAGAAAGTACCCGACCACAGCTTTTTAGGGGTACAAAGGCTCCTCAAACTTTGGAATAGCCTTTCTGTTACTGGTCGAAAATTTTAATCACTATCAATCTTTAAAAATAGATTAAAAACACACTTTTGTGTTTCATTCATTTCCTGAAGATAAAGGTGTAGATCACAGGTTTGATGGTGTTGGGTTGGCTTGTTGCCTGGTGCAGGAATTTGTATAACATTGAAGGAATTGTTGTTTCATGTGAAGCGGTTACCATGTTAGGAAACAAATGATGGGATTTATCAGGAGAAAAGGGGGCGGGACTGGTCATGCGTTTTCCATGGTTCGGCAGGAAAATAAGAGGGTGCTGCTTAGTCCTTTATATGTATAGATTGTACTTTGGGAAACTTGACTAACAGTGTAAATTTCACTAAGAATTAAAATGGTTCTGCGGGATCACTGGTCCATGGGGACCATTTCTTTAATAATAGCTGGAGGTACTAATATGCTAATGACCAGTCAATCTACCTCTCCCCACTGATGCTTTATAGGATTTTGTTCTGGGAACTATGAAGGTAAAAAAGCATGGAGTACTCCTTGGGTTCCTGGAAACCAATCCATAAATATATTTCCGATGTGACCTGGTAAAATGTCTTAAGAAAAATGTTATTTTGCCATGGGCTGCAATAGAGGTCAGCCACAATGATTAGGTAAGACCTACTGTCTAAGTGTTAATCTAGAGAGGAACCAAAGTGTTCAAAGAAAACATTTCCCACTCCATTACTCAACCTCCACCAACCTGAACTGTAGATATTGTATTTGGGTGCAGTTTTATTCTAATGGGGAATAACATTAAAACTGATTTAGACAAAGCATCATTCTTATTTCTATATGAAGAAATTTTGTAAAAGGTCAGTTTTCTGTAAAAGTGTGCATTATTTAAAAAACCTACTATTAGTAAGTTGCTCATTTGAACTGGATTAAATGTTAAACAAATTCTAAGAAGCAGTTAAAAACATTGTGATTATGTTTTACAAGACGAAAACAATTACACTATAAGGACAAATTTTTGGGACACACCAATCAAACTTCATGTGTTTTATTCTGTCATATTACAAAATGCGTGTATAATCAAACACCTAGTTGTTCATTTTGGACAATTGTATGCTTTGAACTTTGTGGGAAAACTCTTGGGGATGGTCCTTTCCTGTTTTTCATGACTCCTGTTTTTTTCAGTTTTTTTTTTTTGTTTTTTTTTTTGTGCTCTAATGCAATAATAATGCTAAATAACTTTGTGGTTATTTTCTTCCACCAACCCTCACTCCCTGACCTTCAAACTCCGTCAAACATCTTTAAAACTAATTAAAATGACAATTGTCTGCCAGGCCTTCTTTTCCAACAAGGTAATCTGGATGAACGGGTGAAAATTCCCACACTCCAAAATTGTGTAACAAGTCTTTGTGTAACAAGAAGAATTATCCATCATCCAACTTAAAATAAAGTTTTCATTATATTTTCAGTGGGCATAATGTGTCTGTAACAGGGTGGAAATGATGAGGACCGGAGACAGGAGTTTGACCCACGAAACTGGCTTTATTTGCCGACCCAACACGACTACATACAGAATCTCGATCATTCACAGTACTTGTGGTAGCCGTGCTGGGTCCTCCGTCTCACC
>JAOUQT010339110.1:0-12966 GCA_025769995.1 Xyliphius kryptos | reverse complement strand
AGTGAGTATGTACCCAGCAATGGATTGGCGCCCTGTCCTGGGTGTACCCTAACCCTAACCCTTCTCCCCTGGATGGGCATGGGGAACCCCCCCCTCCGCGAATGAATGAATGACAATCAATTGATAATATAGGAAACAGCAGAGAATTGTACAACATCATTTGCATGGATGTACCAAGGTATTTGCAACTTGTTCAAAGAAATGAGAAACTTCCTTTCTTGTGTACAAGTGATAGAATGATGTGCAGATAGAACAAGTACTTTTGAGAATTTCAATTCTGATCTGCGAAATGTACCAAAGCGATGCCTTTAGTTTATCAATATAAAATGTTGCACCCTAGTGAGGGTCAGTATACACTGGTTTTCTAGAAGGAGCCTCTTCAAATCTACAGATAAAATATAGAACATAAAATAAAATAGGGAACAGCATAATGTCTTTGTTCTAAGACAGCATCTGCTCTTTTACTGCAATAAATACATTTACATTGCATTTAGTCATTCAGCAGATGCTAAAGACCCCAGTGTATCTGTGTGTTTGTACAGACGCAGCATTGACCCCAGTGGATCCCAGTAAAAGTTTTTAAAAGTGTACTTAATTAGAAATGTCTGAAGATGCGATCTTTGTTAATGTAAACTGGCAAAACAAGGTAGAGCTCTTCGTTTATCTTTGTATGTCACCATTCTACTGGACTGTCCTTCAGTCCACTTACTAGCAGGAAGTGTGTAATTGGTACATGACTTCACCTTCTTGCATATTCTGGAGTGGATAGTGGAAAATAAAGACATTAGGCACCATAAATAGGAGTGTTGTGTAGGAAGTACACAAAACTGCTCTATAGCTAAGATGCTATGGAAACCAAAGAATGTCTTGACTCTGTTCAATAAATGATCAGTTTACTTATTTGGTGTGCATTAGATACTATTAAAATACTATTTTTTAAATTAAATAATATATTAAAAGGTTGGCACAGTGGCTTAGTGGTTAGCACATTCTCTTCTCAGCGCTGAGAATCGAGGTTTGAATCCCAATCTGGGTGGAGTTTCCATGTTCTCTGTATGCATAGTCCTAAAACATGGATTGAAGGCAAATTAACTGCTCTAAATTGCCCCATATAGATTGTGTGTCCGTGTGTGTAAATGAGTGAGTGTACCCAAAACTCTGTCCTGGGTGTAACTGCCCAGCACTTAAAACGTTCTCCCTTGGATGGGCATAGGGAACACCCCGCGACACTAGTAGACTCTAAATTAATTATACAACACCACTGAAAAAAACATATATTTAGCATATATAGACAATTTACGGCACAATCCCACAATAGTACTTTGTTTGTTCCCTGTGATTTTTGTGATTTGTGATTTCCACCATATTCAGGTAAATTGTTGTGATTATATTCAGTGTTGTGTGTGATAGTCAGGTTATAGGGTAGCATCACCCAGTGAGTGTGAGTTCCCTGTGCAGGCTGGTGTTAAACATGAGCAATTTATCGCAGCTTCTAAAAGAGCATTTCCAACACAACTGCAACTATGCGCAAGTTTCCTTTCTCCAGAGAGGCTCCATGACTATCACTCACCCCTTACCATTGGGCATTATGTATTATAATGGTGGTGTTATTTTTATTTTTCATTGTACACATCAGAAACTAACCATAATATACTATGGACTCAATGGACTCATATAGTTTATATAATTTTCACTATCGTTAAATACGGATAGCTGATCTCTATACAATCTGTATATGGCTGTCTTACACGGTTATGCTGCTCGGCCGCTCAAGGAGAAGGTCCCCCACTGAGCCTTGATCCTCTCAAGGTTTCTTCAAAAAACAACATCACATCAAGGAGTTTTGTCTAGCCACTGTCGCTTCGGTTTGCTCTTTGGTGATTTAGGTTTAGAACTCTGTTAAGCTGGTTTGTGACAACACAATGTTGTAAAAAGCGCTATGATCTATGTGCCTTAACCAAGGCTTATGACAAATGGCATAAAGCATTATGAATACTTTATAAATCTTTATAAAATGCACTTATAATGCATTATGAACACATGATTCAGTGTGACCTAACTTATTGAGCACTTTGCTGGGAAAACTAAGTAAGTAGTAATTAATTTATTTTTATAGCGCTTTTTACAAGTGTCACAAAGCAGCTTTAAGCCTAAAGAGCCGGAGCGACAGTGGCAAGAAAAAACTCTCTGTTATTATGTTATTTTTGGGACGAAACCTTGGGAGGACCAAGGCTCAGTGGAAACTCATCCTCCTTAAGCGGCCAGGCAGCATCAGAGTAGGACTCTAAAAATATTTGGTAAAGTGTGGTAGCTCAGTGGTTAGAGTCTTGAGCTAGCAATCTAAGGGTTGTGGGTTCAAATCCCAGGTCCACTGAAGTTACCAATATGGGTCCTTGAGCAAGACCCTTAACCTTCATTGCTCCAGGGTGCTGCACCAACCCTGTGTTCTGCCCCCAAGTATTAAATGGGATACTTGTAAGTCGCTTTGGATGAAAGCTTCTGCTAAATGACAACATGTAAATAGTAAAGCCCTAATTTGCTCTCTCATATGCTCTGTTCTCTTACTTGTGAGTTGTTTTGGAAAAACGCAGTCAGACCAGTTCTGACAAATGTAACACAGACTGACACATCAGGGTTGTTTTTATGCCTTGACCGTACCTTGGTACTTAATCATCTATGGCAGAGTCCTTTCCAAGCTCGGATCATTTTTAACATCGTCATACAAAGTGTCTATTTATAACAAACCAAGAAAAACGGAAGCTCTTATGATTTGAATGACCTTTTAGTCCATCTTAAAGGGCATGTCGCGGTGTTATACTGTGTTTTTTTTTGTTTTTTTTTTTACTTTAATTCAAACATGCTCTATTGTGAAATGTACACATTGTTATAATACAGGCAAATACATTTGTAAACAAATACATTTGTAAAATTTGATTTGAAAGCTTTTTAGGAGAATAATTCGCTGGCTGCAGAATCACATGCAGGGGCAAGCTGGATAAAGACCAAGGGTTTAAAAGTGAGCTCCAGGAAAGAAAATGCTGCAGGCTTTTCTTAATGTTCTCATCACACTATACTCTGACCTTTTAAACTAGCAAGAGTTGATTTTGGTTATATCAGAGACCTTTTGATGATATCAAAATGAATGTCTTTTAGCACGTAGTTTGCTCAGTGCGTTGTAAAAGGTTCATATAATAAAATATAATGTAGTTGTAAATAAACTGTTTGAATAACATTTAATGAATAAATAATGTCCTGGACCTAAATGTTTTCAGACATTTGTTTGGTGGTGGGTTTTTTCAGAGGTTGTACATTCTCCCATGTCTGAGTACGTTTCATTAAAGATTTGAAATATATTGCAATGGATTAATAATATTCATTCATTATCTTCCGCTTAATCCTCTATTAGGGTGGCAGGGTGGGGTGGGTAGGGTTCCTCATACCCATCCAGGAGGGAATGTTTTGGGTGCTGGGCAGATACACACAGTCTATGGAAGGCAGACACACCCACACAAACTATATAGGGCAATTTAGAGAAGCCAATTTACCTTGAATCCAGGTCTTAAGACTTAGAGAGGAAACCGGAGAATCCGGAGAAAACCCACGCCGACACAGGGAGAACATGGACACTCCACTCAGATTGGGATTCGAACCTGGATGAATGTGGTAACGACTAAGATACCGGATTAATAACATGGCCAGGATAATACAATTTTTTCCAAGTGAGAGTATAGGCCTAAGCATCCACCCATTTATTTATATCTCAATAACAGAACTCAGGTTAATGCTCTGGAACAAATAATTGCTTCCTTTTATATTTTTAAGCTTTTAGTAACCCTTGACAAATGCTTTAGCCCCATCTTTAAAAAGAATACAAGTACTTAAGTATCTGAAAAACAACCTACAACATTTTTAAAGAAGATTGGTGATGGTCCTGTTTTGTTTTTTTTTTTGTTTGTTTTTGTTTTTTGTTTTTTTCCCTCTGATTAAAAATGTAACTATTCAAAAAACAAAACTTTCTAAGCATTAAAACAACTTTTTTCCATAATTATTTAAAGAGACATAGATGTCATAAGGTTGAGTGATGTCATATTCATATTTAAAGATGTTCCATAGCTATACTTAATAACACCAAGAACATCATCAAAACAGGTCATTCATGCCTCCACACCAACCTAAGACTCACTTCACATTCACATCTCTAGTTTGTTCTGTGACTCAAAGCAACAAAGGTTAAACATGGGCATCTGGAATATTATGTATACATACCTACTTGTATACCTACATGATAGTTTGCTCGGCACAACACGTTGGTTGTTGGAGCAGTCGCACTTTCTTATCGTCAGAAGTTTGTGGTGGTGCGGCATTATGATATATTGGGTGAGTTTGGAAGGTGGCACAGCGTTGTTCTGCTTGGAAATGAGTACAGATGGTGAAGTGAGGCGACGGAGGGAGGGAGGGAGGCAGAAGGTTGGAGTATATCTGTCCAAAAACCGTGAGAGAGGCAGATATTATATTATGTGTAGATCAGAGTAAACGGACACACTTTAATTAAATTGTATTCAGATTCTCTACTTTTTAAATGTTGGCCTCGTATAAAAATTAAATTATTCTTTTTTATATTTATCCTTTTAATTTTGTAAGAACAATTTATGAAAGGTCATTCTTTGTTTCACCATGACTCTGCACCAGTGCACAAGGCACGGTTCATAAACACATGGTCGTGTGAGTTTGTTGTGAACGAACTGGTCCAAACAGAGCCCTGACCTGAACAAGCCAGGTCCTCTCATCCAACATCAGTATCTAATGTCATGCTACTCTGAATAAAAATACAATATTATATAGTGTATATACAGTATGTGTTGCAACTAAGGTTAAACATATACCCATGTACAGGGGTGAATGTGGCACATACATATTATGCATTCCTGTGGTATATTAACCAGACTGATGAAACTAACCTGTCTCAGAGATAAATGGCCAAGGCACAATCTTAGCTCCCTTTTTAATCATGGGAGGTCAGAGGCAGCCTTAAAGTGCTGGCTGGAAACTGAACAGGATGTTGACAGGTGAAATAAATTACGTGGGGACTGCTGGGACTGGAGGATTTTGTTTTAGCTAAAACGATGTCAAAAGACTCCAATGTCCAAACTAAATCTATATATATTTTTAGGAGCTGAATTTTTTTTACCATGCAATGTCCCAGATTTTTAAGGGTGCTTAATTGGCTTAAAATTTCATTTTTTTTTTTCTGTGTGTATACATTTTATTTAATAACAACAGAAATCGGAGGCACTGTGGATTATTGGTTAACACGGGGATTCCTGGTTTGAATCCCGATCTGGATGGAGTTTTCATGTCCTCCCCGTGTCTGTGTGGGTTTCCTTTGGGTTTTTCAGTTTTCTCCCACAGTCCAAAAACATGGATTTAAGGCAAATTGATGCTCTGAATTGCCCCATATAGTGTGTGTTCATATGTGTGGCTGTGTGAGTGAGTGTGACCAGCGATGGTTTGGCACCTTGTATTGGGTGTATCTGCCCTGCGCCCGATAGGCACGGGGAACCCACGGCCCTAGTAGAGGTTTAAGCGGAAAATAAAAAATAAATGAATAAACAATACATGTCAGAGCTGTAGTAAATATAAAAACACATTACCAAATTAAATTGAGCAGTGTAGCCTTATCCACCATACAGTCCAGATCTTTGAGCCTCTTAAAGATAGTCTTCATGAGATGGTCTTCATGAGATGGTCTTCAATCTGAAGATGATGATAGCATTAGAACTCATAATAATTCATATGGTAACATTAATAGGATGAGTGCAGACACTGACAGGAACTACATGTGCATTAAGTCACTTCGTGTTAAATCCTTATATTCTTATAAAACTTTATGAGTGTGGTTATGTACATCCATGGACCTTTACAAAGGCTTATGATAAGTCTCTCAAAGCATTATGAATACTTCATAAAGCTTAATAAAGCTTCAATGTGTTAATAATGCATTTTGAATACAGCATTTTGTGAAGTGTTACTGAATTTACACATAAGTCCAGTGACAAAGCAAATGTTTTTCCTAATAAACCATCTGCTGTGAAATCAATCAACCATCACATGGATCTACATCCTCATTTAAGACTTATCCAAACCTTTACAAAACATAAACCTAGCTTAACTCCTATTACAACCATAAACCTTGGCCTTTCAATTTTACCCCAACCTTAAAATGTGTCTTCATTTAAAAATGTATTTCTCATGAGTAAGAGATGTTTCCTCAATAAAAGTCTAAATTACCACTGACACACTCAGACACACATATAAACACACACCAACACCTCACCCACATAAACATTCAGTGCGTACACAATACAAAAAATCTGTTTGCAAAATATTAAGGGCCCTATTTCAGAAATCCTTAGCGAGCTGTCGACCGCACACCATGCAGCTTCATCTGTCTCTGCCCAATGGTCACCTCACCAGTCTTATAAATCTTTTCGCTATTAACTTGTGCATCTCCATTTAACTGCCTTCTCTGTTTACATGTCCTAAACATGACAACATTCAAAAACCACCGCTGCTGCGTGCATTCTGCACAGCCTCAACCAGGTCCAATTCTCACCTCACACCTTTACAAATGACTCAGAATTGCAGAAACAGAGGGTTGTTAAAACAGGACATATAATTTTATCATCAGTTGGACTTCCAGAGATTGTGTTCCAGAACACTTTGTCACTGTTGAGCTGATTGAGTCTCCAATTCATTGAAATAACTATAATATCCCAGCCCCACGACCTGGAGCATGGGGAAGAACAGAGCGTTCACCCAGCATTGATCCAACAAAGATGCAGACTAACCGTGCTGATGATGACCCACAGTCGTGCTATTAACATGACTACAGCGTTGGCGTTGACCCTGCTGTGATTGATATCTCCCTCAATGAATAGTTCAGTTCTTGCTGGCTGGCTAAATAACCCTGGCACTACTAATGGTACGGATACAAGATCTACTGCAAACCTGGGAATAACAGAACTGCAAACTCTTTATTCATAGCGTATGCGATGTTTAACTTTGTTGTACATTCTCAACAAAAAAATCACTTATCTAATGTTTGGGATTTTATATTTTTACTTTTTACATATGTAAACATGAAATGAATCCAATATTAATACAACTGGGGAGTGGTAGCTCAGTGGTGAGGGTGTTGGACTATCAATCAGAAGGTTGGGGGTTCAAATCCCAATGTCCACTGAAGTTACCAATGTGGGTTCTTGAGCAAGACCCTCATTGCTCCAGGGTCCCGTTTCAACCCTGTGTACTGACCCCAACCAAGTTGGGATACCTGTAAGTCGCTTTGGATAAAAGTGTCTGCTAAATAACTAAATGTAAATGTAAATGTAACTGACAGAATAAAATGAGAAATATGTTTGAATAGTTTGAATTTATTTCTTCATTATGGTTTTCAATAATTAGTGTTAGAAGAAAATATGTGGCGTCACGGTTAGTACGGCTTAGTAGTCACCACGTCACCGCTTAGTAGTCACTAAGCGTCACGGCTTAGTAGTCACCACGTTCGCCTCTCAGTTTCCATGTCCTCCCCGTGTCCGCGTGGGTTTCCTCCGGATTCTCCAGTTTCCTCCCACAGTCCAAAAACATGGATTCAAGGTAAATTAAATGCCTTTAAATTGCCCCTTATAGTGTGTGTGTGGCTGTGAGTGAGTGTGCCCAGTGATAGGTTGGTGCCCTGTCCTGGGGGTATCTGCCTAGCGCCCAAGATGTTCTCTCCTCCCCAAGACCCTCCTAAAGGGTTAAGTGGAAGATAATGAATGAATAAGAAACTATATTATAAGTGTTATAAGTGATAAGTGTTAAAGAAAACCAATGTGAAACCATTTTTCCAAGAACAGAGTTTGAAACTTTCCACTCTAAAGTTTAAATAGAACCTAGTGCACTGTATACATAGAACCTAGTGCATGGTACAGTAAAGTTAAGTATAAAATTTTGTTGGTGTATATAAGAATGTTCCTGCTATAGTAATTGGATCACAAAAGGTACATTCAGGGAGACATATTTCCTGGTTGAATATTGCTCAGGCCAAAACAATCCATGAACATTCCTACAGAAGGTGGCAAAGGGACATAGGGCACAGTGGGAAATGCTTACAGTTAATAGTTTGTGTGTTGGATTCCATGTTAATTGAGCCCATTTATATGTGAATAGACATGTCTGGGGGAGACACGGTGGAGTAGTGCTGGGGATCCAGCGCTGGGGATTCCTGGTTTGGGAATCCTCCCACGTGTCAGCGTGGGAGAACATGGAAATGGACTTTTAATGGACTTTAAAAATGCAAACTATGTCACCAGCACTGAAGGTTAGCAGCTTTAATAACTGGATTGTAGCCACTTCCTATATGTTCTACAAAATCATACAATCCCTGTTTCTGTGCAGGTTGATTCTGCCAGTGTGATGAAGAAAGCACTGGACTATGGTTGGCGGGTTATTGACACATTTGTGACATGGAGCAAGTACAGTAACCCAGTAAAGGATGTGCTCAAACTGCTGCCCATTGTGTTGAATGTTATCAACGTGAATCTCTTCTCCCACCCTTGACACACCGAGAGCAAATGCTACCACATACCACCTGAAAAAACTGATACAGGAGGCCTGTGGAAGCATTTCTTCTGCGGTATTGCTCTTGGTGTGTGTTTGATGTGTCACATGACCTCCTTCCCATTGAAAAAAAGCAAAGTTTAATCGAAAATGGCAGCTTTGCAGATGGCCGCCATGAGTGTCACCCGGCCTCAAATGTTTTCCCCCTTCCATGCACTAATATGCCACAAAAGGCAAGGTGATATCAGCAACCACTTCCATTTTATCAGGGTGTATCCAGGGTGTGGCCCATCCTGTTTAAAAATTCTGTAAAATCTTTATTTTAATAATGTTGAAACCAATTGCATAATCTTAATTTCTATTCTATTTTTTATGTTTATTAATTTTTTTTGTAATCTATTGTGTTACTTTTATTCATTCATTCTTTATTTTCCACTTGAACATATACTAGGGTTGTGTGGGGGGGGAAGGGGGGGTTCCCCATGCCCATCCAGGGGAGAATGTTTTAGGGGCTGTTACTGTTATTGTATTTTTATTATTATTATCATTATTATTATTATTATTATTGTTGTTGTTGTTGTTGTTGTAATGCTTTGGGAATATTTTTTGCATACAGTCATGCCAATAAAGCTACTTTTAATCTTGAATCTTGAGAGAGAGAGAAAGACTTTTTGAGAGAGAGAGAGAGAGAGAGAAGGTCCCTCTGACATAGACCAGCTGGCTCTCCAACTTTGTTTGTGTGAATGTGTGTCATGAGGAAACAAGGTTGCCTCAGATTAACACTTCAAAGGCACAAGAGCCCAGCGTGGAGATTAAAGCTCAGCATTCAAAGCACCTCAGATGGCCAACAACAGGAGTCCTTGTGTGTGTGTACGTGTGGAGGTGCTTTTGGATTACACAGATTAAGGAATTTATTTAATATGTATCATTCAATGGAAAGATTTTTTTGAAAAATAATCTTCAGGTGATTTTATTCAGTTCACATTTGCACCACTAGTGGTAATGTAACCTCATGTAATTTGACAGATCTGGCCTTTTTCAAA
Source organism: Xyliphius kryptos (assembly GCA_025769995.1). Lineage (NCBI taxonomy): Eukaryota > Metazoa > Chordata > Actinopteri > Siluriformes > Aspredinidae > Xyliphius > Xyliphius kryptos. Next base: position 3,322 of record JAOUQT010339110.1, on the reverse strand, counting down.
TTTCTATTTTTCTCTGTTTTGTTTTGCTTTGTGATCAATGCTCAAAGTAGCACGAGGAAAAGTATTAGCAGTGTATATTGTATATTGTGTAGTACAAAAACAGAGAAAAAAATAATATATAACATCATAACGGGGAGTTTTTTCTTGCCACTGTCGCTTCAGCTTACTCTTTTGGGGTTTAGACTCATAACACTGTAAAATTGCTTTGTGACAACACACTGTTGTAAAAAGCGCTCTATAAATAAATTACTTAAACTTGAAATTACATTGTCCCATTCTTTGTCAAAATTAAAACTAGAATAAAATGATTCAAAGAAAAGAATAAAATAATTATTTGGCATTTGAGTTAATATAAATGTTTTGTTATAAAACAATAGCTGAGTAGTATGTGGTTCAACGTGACTGAAAATAAATGTAAAACACAATAAATGCATTTATAAATTTGGCTTAGTGGTTAACACATTCACCTCTCAGCGCTGAGGCTTCCCTGTTCGAATCCCAATTTGGATGGAGTTTGCATGTTCTCCCTGTGTCTGCGTGGGTTTCCTCCGGTTTCTCTGGTTTCCTCCCACATTCCAGAAAATAACATGAAGGTAAATTGAATGCTCTAAATTGCCCTGTATAGTGTGTGACTGTGTGAGTGAGTGTGTACCCAGCGATGTATTGGCACCCTGTTCTGGGTGTATCTGCCCAGCGCCCGAGACATTCTCCCCTGGATGGGCATGGGGAAACCCCCCGCGACCCTCATAAAGGAATAAGCGGAAGATAATGAATAAATGAATGCATAAATCAAATTTTAGTTATTTAGCTAAATGTTTAGCTTTTTACATGGAGGCACACAGCATGGACGAGGTAAGTGACTGACACTGTGTAAGATAAATGCAATTAAATTTATATTCCGCTCCGTCATTAGGGGGCAGGTTTAATGGGTGGCTTTGGGGTATGCGCAGTTCAGTTGCAGTTTGGACGTAGAGTGAGGGTCTCTGAGCACTGAGAGTGTTGTGGAACAGGGCTTACGGACAGAAACAGAGGAATAAGTGGGTCTCCGAAAAGGTTGAATAGATTTACTGTTTGGTTTGTATTCTATTAAAGTGGGTCGTGACTTAATGATCAATGAGTTAATGTGGGTTTTTGCTGAGAGCAGTTAAAAAAGCCCTGATATAGACAAAGCATTAAAACCAATAATTGATTTTAAGACGTGACGGCTTGTTTTGAAGGCAAAACAAATCAACGAAATAAGTTTTTTTACTTAGAGCTCATTTGTAGATCAGCATATTCAGGGTGTTTTTGCTCATTTTGTTCTGTGACACAATGTTTATTCCTTAAACACGCAAATAGAGTATTATTCAAATTAGGCGATGACGTCATATGGCGACTTCTAGCGACTTTTAGCACAGCCAATAGCTGCTTTCGTTACTGGGGAGTTGACAGCAGTGGCCTCTGCAGATGCACAGTACCGAAGCTGTGCAGGCGAGCTGCCTGTGGTGGTAGTAGCCGAGGGCGGCGGAACGCGCTTCCGCAGCTTCCTTGCTCGCCCCTGTCGGCTCGGGCCGGTACCCGGGCGCTGCTCGGTTCGCCTCGGCTCGGCTCGGTTCGGTTGACAGTCCTCCGCTGACGCCGCGGGTATGGGTTAGCCACGCTAGCTGTTGTGTCTGAGGCGTTTGATCTCGCCAAGCAATAACGGCAACAGGGCAGGAGACAGCGGCCTGATCAGACATGCCCATTCCGAGGTAAGACCCAAATAACCCAGCCTTCATTACGAGCTATTATTACACCCATCAGACGCAAGACGTTTGCGAAATTACATTTTTCGAACGTGGGTCGGTGCATCCGTCGTGTCTGTGTTGGGTTTCGGCTGCGCGTTCAGAGACATGGCTGGCATCACCGGCAGATACCTGCGGTAGCCATCGCGCTGTCAGGGATCTGAGTGGGCCTGCAGGTGGGAGCTCTGCTTTTCTCTTATAGCTGGTAATGCTCACACAATCGGCTCCCGTCATGTCTGGATTTTACATTTACAACATAATAGGTCGTTGTAATTAGAGGCACGAAGCCATTGAGACCCTATTGTTTTGCTCAGATTTATTTATTATTTTTATGATGATGATTTTTCGTGGGTACCAATCTCGGTGGGTAGGTGCAGCTGGTGTTCATCTTCGTCAATAACAAAAAGCACACCGATTGGCCTATAGTGCGAAAATACGCGGTTAGGTTTCTAACGTCTAACCAAAAAAAAAAAAATCTCAGACTAGACACCGTTTTTTTTTCCAGACCCCCCCCCCCCCTAGTTTTTTTAGTCAAAACCCATGTGCTTGGTATCAAAAAATCACACCAATTAGCCTATAAATGGCTTTTATAGTGTGACACAACGCATTTAGGCTTTTTACTTCTCCCCCCAATTTTTCCCAGACCCCAAACAAACAAATTTGTAATTTTGACCCTTAAGCTTTAGCCATTTTGGGTTTTTTTTTGTTAATTAACATTATTTGAAAAACATAATTTAATAAACTAGTCCAAGGTTTTTCAGTCAAACCCAATTTGCTTGATTTAAATATAGCACATTCATTAGCCCATAATTGCGTATTGGACGACAATACCCAATAAGGCTTCTAACGTCCACCCAAAAATTTACCTGTACTACACAAATTTTTCTTTGCAATTTGGACCCATAAGATAAGACCGTTTAGATTTTTGCAAATTAGCAAAATTTGAAAAACCTACCTTCATAAACTAGTCATTTGTTTTCCAGTGAAAACCAATGTGATTCTTTTGGTCTAAAAATCACACAGATTGGCCTGTAATTGGCTTTGTAGTGTAAGAAAACACATTTAGGCTTCTACCTTCTATCTAAGAATTTTCCTAGACTACACACATTTTTTCCCAGACTTCAAGACTCCAAACAAACAACTTTGCCATTTGGACTCATAAGGCTTCTAACATTTACCCCATTTTTTTTTTACAGACTAAACACATTTTTGTCCCCAGACCCCAAACAAATAACTTTTAACCCAATTTTAACCCATGAGCTGTGGCCATTTAGATTTTTGCTAAATAACATTATTTGAAAAACCTACTTTCGTGAAACTTGCCCTAGGTTTTCCAGTCAAACCCTATGTGCGTGGTATATAAAAAAATACATTGCACAACCACTTTTCTGCACCTTCTATACTGTACTTTATTCATATAATCCTCACTTGCATCTCTGCTCCCAATACATACATAATGCATCATCTATACAGTATCCATAATTTTATACTTTCCTGTTTACATTTTTGAACATGTTTAGATGTAGTTAACAACTTATATTACTGTATATCTCACTTTT
>JAOUQT010339102.1:0-12966 GCA_025769995.1 Xyliphius kryptos | reverse complement strand
ATTTACAACTAGAAAAAACAGAACATTTGGAATCAGTCCACCAACTTTGTTGAAAAACAATAATATAGAACATGTGGCTGACTGATGTTCTTTGTTAACGAGGTCAGTCCTGTTTATGAGTTTATGAACAAAGAATATCAAAATACTTGTTTTTATTATTAAAGATTGCATTTATGTTAAAATTGTTAACATGAATAGAAGCCACCAGGGTTTTTTTTTTTGTTTTTTGATTAATGCTAGATTATACTATCCTTGAAAACAAGACATCTTGATTTACAATTTATGTAACCAAGAATAAATGTTTATTAATAAATATAACATTATTTTAAAACTAACTTTGTGAACAAATTCACACTTTATTATGATTAAATTAGGTGTTTGCTTACTTTGTTTTTGGTGTAGTCCTATTGAAACAGATATGGGCCTTCCCCAAACTATTCCCACAAAGTTAGATGCATACAATTGTCAAATGTGCTTGATATTATACACTTTATGTATTGCTAGTAAATGAATGAGACACTGCAGAATCTTGAAGAAAGCCTTTAAAGAACAGAGGCAGCTGTTATCACTGCAAAGAGACCAACTTGGAATGAAAAGTCATGAAAGATTGTGTCATTGCTTATCTCACTTATGAAGCATAGAGCATAACTATGACATTATTATCACATTTTTATAACATTACCACCAGAATTATTTACAAAAACACCTCATTACACCAAATAGAAAACTAGTACATTATGTAGGTTAAAGCATACCTGATGTCTTAATAAAATGATAAACTATTTACATTTCATGTCAGTATTAATTCACATTTATTTGTGTTTACTGCATGTAACAGTAAAAGATATTAGAATAACTTATAACATGTTTTTTATTTAAGAAATGAATAGTTATTTTCTGTTGCACAGAATCTAACCCATTGTATTTAATGAATTGACAGTTTTGTTTACTTGTATCCAAGTATTTTAAATCTATTCCAAGCTACAGATTTGTCTCTATGTACATCTAGGAGTAGCGTTGGTTATTTTTTGTGAAATTCCCATCCGTCTGACTGTTTTCTGAATGTAACTCTCACGTTGGTTATTCCATGTTTCATCAATTTCTGTTGGACCTGCAGCACAGAGCATGCTCATTACACATGTTTTTACAGTACAGCACATGTATCAGAGCTGGAGAAAGTGCTACTGAGGAGGAACTGTACGTTATAAGAGGAACCATGTGGAGGATTAAACTCACCTGAAGCAGGAGAGCTGCCATTACTGCAGGATTGTTTACATTCTGATTCGACTGAACCTTTATCCTAACAATCTGCTGCTGTCCAGTGATAACTGAATACAGAAATACACATAACCCTCAATTAATATAGATTTACATTGTTAAAATCAGTGTAAGTATAAAGCTTTTTAAATGTACCTCTGTGACAGAAGAAGGGCAGTGGGTATGAACACGTATAATCATCAGCTTGATTATTATATAAATAGCCACAGTTTTCGTTTCCATTCATGTTATTAGGAGTCTGTGCCATCCATACTATGTAAGCCAGGTTGGTCTGATCTGACCATGTCCAGTTTTTTCTGCTCAGGCCTAACCAAGTGTTAGCATTTATCTTTCCCACTATTAATGAGTTCTCTGTTGAGGTTCTGGCACTGGCGAGGTTAGTATGATACTGACTGCAGAAGGTCTGAGCGTCAAACCAGGACTTTGGAACAGTGTAGTAAATGTAGCTGCTGCTGCCAGTGGAACTTACTGTGGGAAGAAAAAAAAAACATTGATTTTACAGTTAACATGTTATTATTCTGTTAACTGAAAAATAAAGCTATACTGTCACTTAAGTTATTTCTGGATTATGCATATTATACATAAGAAATACAGTCTAGGGTGGCACAATGGCTCAGTGGTTGGCATGTTCATTGACCTGGGGAATCCAGGTTCGAATCCCAATCTGGGTGGAGTTCTTCCTGTGTCCACGTGGGTTCTTCCTGTGTCGTGTCCTGGGCAGATACACCCAGGACAGGGCGCCAATCCATCGCTGGGAACAACTAATATATAACTTATAACAAAAAATGCAAAAAGCAGAGAACTTTAACTAGTAATGAGGAAGACAAGACTGGTAATATTTCCAGTTCCTGTTCAAGAAATTTTTTTATATAGCACTTTTTCTTTTTTAGAATTTTACATTGTCACAAAGCATCTTTACAGCATTATGAGTCTAATCCCCCAGTTCCTGAAGGTGGTAAGGATTTGAAAAGAAGTTGTCCAAGTTGCCCACTGCTGGGCATCACACGTAAGGTAAAGGGACGATAAAGGACATGGATATTAAAGGCTCTACCAAAGCTGTGGAGAATGCTACAGGGTAGCTTCTGATCAAAACGGTCTAATCCAAATGGTCACCTCGGCAACAGTTGCTCAACACACTCAGAAACATGAATATCTAGATTAATAATAATACAAGAAAATGTGTCATCTACTGTTTGTTTAAATTATTATTCTTATTATACCAACTCATAACAATTAAGACAATGTAATTAAGTTATTTAGCAGACGCTTTTACCCAAAGCGACTTACAAGTATACCAACTTGATGGTTGGGGTCTGAACACAGGGTTGATACAGTACCCTGGAGCAATGAGGGTTAAGGGTCTTGCTCAAGGACCCACATTGGTAACTTCAATGGACCTGGGATTTGAACCCATAACCTTCAGATTGATAGTCCAACACCCTAACCACTGAGGTTCATAAAGGTTTATAACTGTTGTTATGACTACCAGATATAGGGAAAGTGTTTCTTTGATCACCCAATTTACAATATAATCCTGGCACAAGATAACCCCACAAGGTCATCATGCCTTGTTTAAAGACGTTTAAATTTCTTTGTTTTCTGCCTTAATGTGGATTCTAACTGAGATTGATCTACAAAATTGCTCACATGTCTAATAACTTTTTACAGATACATTATATCATATGTTCTCATTGCCATTTGCAGCTCGCCTGTGTTTATTCTTTTTAACATTAGTGTGGAAGACCACACTATTCCTGCCTACCTCTCGATTGGTGCAATGTTCCCCAGCCGAATAATTTTCCTTTTTTCTACGGCTGCTTAATCTTAATGTTTTGGCAGTTTTATTATGCAACTACTTTCCTGTTTGTTTTGCTGCAATATTTTAAGCTGCGTCTTGTGTTAGCTTCACTTTTTATTATTTTATAAAGACTGCCTCAGTCTTTACCTGCACTGACTCTTTGTTTCTTTAACAGTCCTGACAGTTAGTTTACAAAACTGGCTGCTTTGCAAACCAAATATTCACTCCTAATGTCAGACCTCATAAATGCTCTCTTGTCTGAATGAACACAAATCTCACAATTAGAGTGTAAAGAGTAGTTTGATACAGCAATAAAAAAGAGAAAAACTCAGATTGGTAACCATAATGATCTGAAAAAGGCCACCAAGGGCCAACCACTGACCACAGATAACATTCTGTAATTGACCAATCCCTGCAGTCATGAACATGGGTGTGGCTTGCACATCCTTCATGTTAAATAGGGCTAAAACATGTACTGATTACTAGTAATCAAAAAACAGATATTATGCAGTAGATAACTGCCATTGGCTGGATTAAGTCAACCGACTGATTTTAAATGACCTGCTGCAGTTTGTAAATAATTGAGAAGTTAAAAGTTTTTTTTTATGGATTCATTTTCCTCCATATACTCGTCATACTTATACATTCTAAAGTGTTGCCTGGGCTAAGGGATAAATTATGTGAAAATATATGAATCCTTTTGTACAATAACAAATAAGGTAAATATACAACAAAATTTAAAACTCCAAACTCAAAACTTTTAAGAATGTTTTTTTACATTTTAGGCTTTAAACATAAAGATTTGAAATTGCAGGTTTTTCTAAAAAAAACAAACAAAAAAAACAATTAACAACAAATGGGACACAATCGTGAAGTGGAAAGAAATTTTTTGGATACTTTAAACTTTTTTTTAGAAATAAATAACTTAAAACACGGGGCATGCAATATTATTCGGCTCCTTTACTTTCAGTGCAGGGAACTCACTCCAGAAGTTTAGTGAGAAGTTCTGAATGATCCAATGTTGACCTAAATGTCTAATGATGATAAATAGAATCCAACTGTGTGTAATCAAGTCTCTGTATAAATGCACCTGCTCTGTGATAATCTCAGAGTTCTGTTTAAAGCGCAAAGAGCATCATGAAGACCAAGGAACACACCAGGCAGGTCCAAGATACTGTTGTGGAGGGGTTTGAAGCCAGATTTGGATACAAAAGATTTCCCATGCTTTAAACATCTCAAGAAGCACTGTGTAAGCGATCATACTGAAAGAACCTACCCACAAGAACCAGTTGTCCCTTTAAACTTTCAGCTCAAACAAGAGGCCCATGTTTACTGTGGATGAACTGCTGAGACTCTGTCCATAGGACAACAATCAGTCGTTTACTGCACAAATCTGGCCTTTATGGAAGAGTGGCGGAAAGGAAGCCATTTCTCAAAGATATCCATAAGAAAAACTAGTTTACAGTTTGCCACAATCCACCTGGGAGACACACCAGACATGTGGAAGAAGGTGCTCTGGTCAGATGAATCCAAAATCCTTTTTGACCACACTGCAAAACGTTATGTTTGGCATAAAAGCAACACAGCTCATCACCCTGAACACACCATTACCACTGTCAAACATGGTGGTGGCAGCATCATGTTTTGGGCATGCTTTTCTTCAGCAGGACAGGGTGGATGGTTACAATTAATGGGAAGATGGATGGAGCCAAATACAGGACCATTCTGAAAAAAAACCTGTTGGAGTCTGCAAAATCCCTGAGACTTGAACGGAGATTTATCTTCCAACAAGACGATGATTTAAAACATAAAGCAAAATCTACAATGGAATGGCTCACAAATAAACTTATCCTGGTGTTAGAATGGTCAAGTCAAAGTCCAGACCTGAATCCAATCCAGAATCTGTGGAAAGAGCTGAAAACTGCTATTCACGGAGCTCAAGCTGTTTTGCAAGGGGTAAAAATTTCAGTCTCTCGTCGTGCAAAACTGATAGAGACATACCCCAAGCGACTTGCAGCTGTAATCTCAGCAAAAGGTGGCGCTATGGTATTAACGCAAGGGGGCCGAATAATATTGCACACCCCACTTTTCAGTTTTTTATTTCTAAAAAAGTTTAAAATATCCCATAAATTTCATTCCACTTCACGATTGTATATCACTTGTTGATTCTTCACAAAAAATACAATTTCATTTATTTATGTTTAAAGCCTGAAATGTAGCTAAAGGTTGAAAAGTTCAATGGGGCGGAATACTTTTGCAAGGCACTGTATATGAAAATGTTTGTTTTACCTATTTGAGCGCTATGGTGGATTAGCATGCTGCAGTGTACATCCAGTACAGTATTGACTGCGTATGTTGTAAATAAACCATGTAAAAGAGGTGTTATTAGGCACGACACACAAGCAGAGTGCCATTAAACCTCTTTCCAGTGGTTTATTTACAATAATACACAACCTTGAGTGCCCTATTGCTTTTATAAAATGGTTACCAATACACTATAATTAAAAAGTTTGATTCATAAATGACAGTTTGATTCATAAATGACAAACCAGTAATAAACTCTTCTTTTTTAAAATGTACCCTGATTGCATTTAAAATATTTCTGGTTTCTTTAACAATTAAAAACTGACCTCTATTGGCCAAATTACAGAATACAGTTTATCAAAAACATTGAAAAAACAATATATTTTATATTGTGCATTTATACGAATGTGAAGCATTCAAAGGTGTGGGTTATTGTGAATAATGTCACAGCCAGACAAGCGGCTCAGCCAATCAGATTTAGGGACTGGAACAACCCATTTTATAATAGCGTAGAGGTTAGCATGTGCACTGGGGTTTCAAGTTCAAATCCCAATCTGGAGTTTTCAGTTTGTTCTGGATTCAATAATATAGATTCAAGGTTAACTGGCTGCTTTGTCCCTATCTAAATTGTCCCTATATTGTGTATGTGTGAGCGAGTGAACCAGCAAATTTAGTGCGTTATCCTGGGTGTATCTTTCTGAAACCCGACTCTTCCCTGGACCCCCACATGACCCTAGTAGAAGATCAAGTGGAAGACGATGAGATAAGATAAAGAAAAGTACTACACTTTATTATTTTATTTACAGTAAGTAATTATGCTTAATGTATAAATTAAATATTCTATAATCTATAGGACTCAATATAATTCTGTGTGAAACTGTTTTTCCATGTTTCTTGAACTACTTTTTCAAAATTTGGTACTTATTGGTACTATTATTATCCTTCAAATAAGTCTAATAACTATTAGGAAGGAATATCTACAAATATTGTATAACCTTATTTGGACGATTTTTTACCATTTTGTGTTTTATTGCCACATGAATATTTTTTATTTGTCCTGGCAGTGTTATTAAAGGAATTTCCATGTGCGAGCCACATTGTGTATCTGAACCAGATTTTTTTTCTCATACCTATGCTTGCTTTCCCAAGCTGACTGCAAGCAGACATCCCCGTTTTTGCTCAGGCTGAGTTGGATCATGTTGCTGACTTTATTGGACTGAGCCCCAGAGTGTCTACATGCTGTATGAAAAGACAGAGAGCGAAACAGAGACAGTCAAAGAGGGGCTTGTGGGAAAATGATGAACGGGTTGTCTCCTCTTCCTTTGAATCCTGACTCCTTAATCTGGGAAACAGTATCCAGTATGACCCTGGCTGGGCTTTGAAGAGACGTTCCTGCCAACTCTGGCCAGGGGCACTGAGTTAATAATTGAACAGAGAGGACGCAACACCGCCACACTTCCGCTTCTCAAAAGCATGAGAAGGGAGTTCTCAGTTACAGGTTATGAGCGGTGAAAGTGGAGCTTGTCTGCACAGCCATTTAGTTGCGGTCAAAGTTGAGGCAAGGTAACGGAGATGTCGAGTTAGGCTGGGGTTGAGTTCAGCCAGCCACTGAGAGGCTTCTGTCCCAGGCTGTGCCTCATGCCCCCAGCAGGCCGGTGGACTGCTTATTGTCTGGGCTGTATTCATCGATCAGGAACCGGAGTTTCAGAATTCCACATTCTCCTTGTCATTACCTGACTCATCCATTTTCGTTTGGTTTTGACCATGAGCCAAACCACAGACCCTCCCACACACAGATAGAGTAATAGCCTATTATGTGTCTAGCGACCTTGAAACAGAGTGACACCAGTGGGGTCTCAAGGCGTTCGGTAATGAAATTGTTTTCCGTGGCCTCCAACAGCATGTGTGTCATTTTATCAGAGAAAATGCTTTGATTTTTTTATGCATTTATACATTCCTTTACTAGACTTGCTTCGGTATGAGACATCAGAGGTCATTGCTTTCGATGATAACCACTGAATAAACTGTCTAACGGAGCATAACATTTTTCGACACCGTGGCACAAGAGATGTTCGGACAATGTGAGAAACGCTTGTGAGACACAGTCTGGAATAAATGTGATAGCCCTTGCTGAACATGGCTGGCTCAAGGCCTGAGGGTTCTTCTGCTTGGCTTGGCACCGATTTGACAGGGAACTGCTTGAGAAGTGATGGATGTGTGCGTTGAAGCATTATTTTATAAAGCACCTTGATTGACAGCTCTATCCAAATCCCTGTAATGAAGGACTAGTAAATTCCAGGTCAAGAGAAACAAAAGAAATATTTACTGAGCACTGTGGATGTGGTCAGGGTTACCCAGAGTAATTAAATCATCAATTTGATTAGACATTATTTGATAGGATAAGATCTTCTATTATTTTGATAGACATGGCTGTGTTATGCAGCCCAATGCAATCTCTGTTCCTCAGTCTACCAACTGGATCGGATTAAGCACCAATGGCTGAAAAGAATATACAGACCCAAGATGACCTGTGTGAATGTGAATGCTTATCTCTTAAGAGGACAGCCTAGCTTCAATGCGAAGGCAAAGTCATGCATCTTTCAGGCCACATTTGCATTAGGGGTCTATAGGATATGACAGGAGCTTGCCCGCAGTTTGAGCTTCACAAAGCTCTGCATTGAAAAGAGTCATCCAGGCTGCTTAGTGTCACGCTGCTACCTCTCTGACAAGGCTTTGTTAAAAAGGAAGCCTGCCAGTCTCGTTTAGCCATTAAGTGTACACACGGCCCACAAACTGCTCCCGTCTGACAGCATGTTTTAAATAATCTGATTTTATTAATGAGTAGAGACTTTGTACACAGTCATGGTTATATACATGAAGTAATGAGAATGTGCTCCCTCACACACATAGAATTCACCCAGATACAGGGCGTCTGATAAGTTTTGGCAGTCTAAGCTATCGCAAAATCATTCTTAACCCCTTCTGAGCTCATTAGATTAACTTGTCTCCAACATATAAAGTAACTTGCAGAAAGTTTTTGACTAAGAATATAAAATATACCCAATATCTGTAGTCACCAACTTAACGTAATCCTGTAGATTGATTTTCCTTTTGAATTTAGTTTCAAAATCAACCACATCTACATACGCTAATTAAAATATTCAGTATAACATGACTGACAGTTACCAGCATTTCTTTTGGCGCTAAACCCAACATGAATATCTCTAATCCAGCAAGGATGAGGGTTGGTGACCATCCATCCATCCATTATCTTCCGCTTAATCCTATAATGGGGACAAGAGTAGCTAGTAGGGTTGGCCATGCCCTTCCAGGGGCAAACATTTCAGGTCCTGATGGACCCCTGACAGTGCCCCAATCTGAGCACACACAAACTATAAAGGGATCATTTAGAGTAACCAGTTTACCTCAAATCCATGTTCACGGACTGTGGGAGGAAACCGGAAAACCTGTACGAAGCCCATGTAGATACGGATCCCCAGTGGGGATGGTGACCACATGATGGAATGTCGGGGAACCTGTTACACACATATCCTTATGTTGTTTTTTAAATGTTAGGAATGTTTCAATATGGTTAACATTGTTTTAGGAATATTTTTTACAAGATTATATGTTTTTTTGGTCTGATTTTTGGCTCAATATGCATTAAATTTGGACAAGATCTGACTCTGGGTGTTCAATACGCATAACTAGGACTAACAGACCTCTTTTACACCTTCGATACAATTTCTTAATAAACCTTACTACAGTGGACAAGGTGGCTCGTGTACCTCTCAGTGGTGGAGATCCAGGTTCGAATCCCAAGTTTTCATGTTTTTCCCATGTCTGCATAGATTTGCTTCAGGTTTTCTGGTTTTCTCCTAGAGTCCTCCCACAAACATATGGATTCGAAGGGGCTGCTCTAAACTGCCCCTATATACTGTGTCTGCGTGCGAGTGGGTGTCCCCAGCAATAGATTGCCGCCTTTGGTGTGTGTGTCCCCTAAATGATCTTTTCTCAGGATAGGCATGGGGAACTCTCCTGCGACGGTCGTATAAGATTAAGTGAAAGAGAATGATTAATATTTTGGAAGGGTGTCTTTGAAATGACAAGTATTGTACCCTTAAAGGTACAAGGATGTACTTTCCTTTCTGTTGATATCTATTCATTCTTTCATTATCTTCTGCCTAATCTTCTACTAGGGTCGTGATGGGGTTCCCCATGCCCATCCAGAAAACGGCTTGGACGCTGGGCAGATACACCCAGGACAAGGTGTCAATCTATTGATGGCCACACACACACACACTATGCGGAGCAATTTCGATCATTCAATTTACATGGAATCCATGTTTTTTGGCTTTCGGAGGAAACTGAAGAAATCAGAGGAAAGCCACGCAGACACAGGGAGAACATGGGAACTCCTTCCAGATCGGAATTCGATCCGGAAATACCCAGCACTGAGATGGCGAACGTGGTAACCACTAAGCCACCGTGCCGCCTTGTAGTTTGAGATAAAAATACATTTAAAAAGTCTATTTTTAATAGAACACTAATGACTAAACACACACTATATACACTTTATAGAGCATTTTTAACCACTTAATAATTCTTTTATTCAGTCATTTTTAAGTCATTCATATTGGGCCACGGAAGTGCTTGAGCCCATTCCAACACTTATGGGAAGACAGGAAACTTAACATTAGATCTATAGCTTTTCCTATACATCTATTGTCTCAAAACAGCTTGATCGTCTCTATACTTATTATTTCAGATGGTTATTTCTGAATCAGCACAAATCCATGAATTTTCCGAAAGCACTTGATAATGTTTTCTTATGGTATGGCTAAAAAATGACAAAAGCAGGCAATTAAGAAGTCCCATCTGTCTGTACTTTCCCTCCAGCCACTTTTAATAAAAGGTGGAAAAGCATGACTCAATTACACAAGCATTTCTGTTTCTTCAGCAGAAAGAACAATGTGAAGATCAAGCCATATCGAGTAGCTCTGACCCTCTAGCGCATTTTCTAATGGTTAAAGTACGTTAGCACTGATGGATACAGAGTTATGAGGATATCTTGTGTCTGACACAGTGGGAAACTTTATCTGCATATGCAATCTATATGAAGGGATTCACCGCATAAATATGAACACACCCAAAAGATTGGTGTGAAGTTGTGAAATTATGTGGCAAGTTAATTGTTTATGAAGAATATTTTGTAGTTACAGTATATCACTAAATTTACTCACTGGTCATTTTGGTATAATTATAAAAGCAATAAGACACAAGAGTGTGTATTATTGTAGATAAATTAGGGGCAAGCGGTGTTGTTAGGCACGAAGCAAAGATTTTTTAATAAACAAATGTGTTTATTAAAGCAAAATTGTTAAGAAACTAGTCTTCCATGACTTCAGTTTGTTTTTTTAAATAAACATGGACCAATTAGTAACAGGTTTGCAACAAATAATGCATTGTATGTCCTACATTGATACAAATGCATACAGAGGCGTGCATTATTGTCAATAATGTCACGGCTGGACTAACAGCTCAGCCCATTTGGTTTAAATTGCCCATTATATAGTGTGTGTATATATGTGTGGTGTGTGTGTGTGTGTGTGTGTGTGTGTGTGTGTGTGTGTGTGTGTGTGTGTGTGTGTGTGTTTGTGTGTTGTATATCAAATATCTTTTGTCATTACACTCATACAATAAAACTATCCTATGAGGTATAAGAGCATTGACTGTTTCAGGAATGTAACGACCCTGGGGTGGAAGGTGGAACCCGTGATGAGAGATGTGACATTTATGCAAATTAGAAGTTATATTTTAGTGCGGGGGTGCTCAACTGGTCTAATATTTTCTCATAGTCATTAAGTCACGACTTACTTTTATCGTATACAAGCCAAGCTAATTTATTTTCGAAAAATAGCCTTAAAAAACACATTTAAACATACATATGCAGGCAACGTAAATTTAAGAGCAATTTTATAGGCCTTCTAACTGTCAGACTATTAACCAAAATGTCTTATGTAAATAAGTTGAGAAAAGGCCATTCAAGTGGCTACACAGTAAAAGTGGATTTATTATGGCTAACAGCAATAAGCAAAAGCCCAGCTGTTGCTGCTTGTCCAGTTGGTGTTTGAAAGAAAGTTTATCAAACAGGAAATTTGGTACCAGCAATACTTAAAAAAAAATACCATGATGAGTGAAAAGAAATAAACATCCACATTACTTTTTAATTTCTGCTTTTCAAGAAGGAGAAACCTTAGTACATGCTGCAGTCAAGAGCAAGAATTACAGATTTTAAAAAGAGATGTACTGTTTTACAATAATTTATACACTCACTGGCCATTTTATTAGCATTTTTTTCTCCACTTACCATATAGATTGACTTTGCAGTTCTACAATTACATTCTGTAGTCCGTTTGTTTCTCTACATCTTTTTTGGTCCTCTTTACTCTGTTCTCTGATGATCACACACCACAGTATCACTGCAGTACTAAGAATCATCCACCAGCCTAATACCTCCTTTGGAGAATCCTGATCATTAGAAGACATACTACAGTGAACTCACAAATTATAAAGCGAAACAAATGGTCTACAGTCTGTAATTGTAGAACTTCAAAGTCTATCTATATGATCAATGAAACTGGGGAGGTGCACATAAGAACATGGCCTGTGAGCATATATTTGTACATGATACAATTAATTTACAGTGCTGGTTACTGATAATAATAATGAATTTGTTAATAGATCTAAAGGCATCAATTTCTTTTGATCCTTAAGATGTTTTAATACAGGTGCTAATACAGGTGTGTTCTCTGTATGTTGTTGGTATATCTGTAGCATTACGTTCAAACTAGTCGGTGTGTGCATAATTGACATATAACAGCAGGTCTACTATCCATGTACCAAAAAACCATAATTTAATAGACATTCTTATTCTTCATAACGAGTATTATAAAATGGGTAATCTCAATGCCTAAATCTGATTGGCTAAGCCATTTGTCCAGCTTTGACATTATTAACAATAATGCACACCACACTGCTTTTGGCTTTTGGTTTATACAATGAATAAGGCACTTGAAGTGTAATGGTACTCCACTTCATTTTATGCCTAATAACACCTCTTACCCATGAATTATTCACAATAATGCACATCCTCTCATGCCTTATTACTTTCAGATACATAACTTTGTTATATATATTTTCTATTTTTATTTTAATTATATTATTATACAAACCGGATTTCAAAAAAGTTGGGACACTTAACAAATTGTGAATAAAAACTGAATGCAATGATGTGGAGATGGCAAATGTCAATATTTTATTTGTAATAGAACATAGATGACAGATCAAAGGTTTAATCTGAGTAACTATAACATTTTGGGAAAAAAGTTGGGACAAGTAGCTATAAGTGGCTGGAAAAAGGGAAACTGAGCATATAACGAACAGCTGGTAGACCAATTAACCCTAATTAGGTCAACTGACAACATGGGTTGTCCTAAGAAGCATCTTCACCTAAGAAGCTGAAGATGTAAAGTTAGCAAACCTAAATGGTACAACATACACAACTAGGAACTTGTAGGTGTAAA
>JAOUQT010339077.1:0-12967 GCA_025769995.1 Xyliphius kryptos | reverse complement strand
AATGCAGAACAACTGAAGGCCATATCGGAGCAACCTTGGCTCTCATAACACCTGAGCAGTGCCACAGATTGATCGACTTTATTCCACCGCCGCAGTGCTGTAGTTTTTGAATAGATTTACGGAAATAAATAAATTTTCTATTTAATTTTTATGACCATCACCTGTATGGGAGGATGGGCCAGCCATACAACAGCCACTTGCCACAATAATGTAACATTTTTGAACAATATGCAGATTTAGCACTTTAGCATACATAGAATTCAATATACACAGACATATTTTATTTCAATATACAGTATATATTTTTTTATAGATTGGTGGAAAATTACTGAGAATCTATTTTTAAGTGAATGTGTACATGATACGTCTTACGTAATTTCATTACACTGATATGATAATCATAAAATATATACAGGTAACTATACTGTTGGTTTGTCAGTTGGATGTAGCTTATGATATCTAGCGAGTCAAATTAGATATTTTATTTTATAAAGTGTGGATTACCACTATATAACCGCATGTCCGTCAGTCTCTCCAGCTTATTTGCTTGCTTCAGCATACTGAAATATTTAACTGAAGATTCATACGTAGCTGCATGTCCTCAAGTTTGGAATGGAATTGCATTGTGTTTGCCTACTTGCTCTAGAGAGACATACTGTATATAGAGCAATAATTATATTATATACCATGAGAAGACCAATATAGCATGGTGATTAATTAATACATTGGATATTCTAAAATGGTATAAAAGTAAACCATTTGATATATGTAACTGGTAATTTAAAGTCTAAATTAAACTACAGAAGGATTTGTTCTGGTTGGTAATGTAGTATTAAGTTTTTTAAAGTACAACTAAAATATAAATACCTTAAAAAAGAAATTATGGCATGCCCTATCATACGCCATCATTCCTTTGCAATGGTTGGTTGCTCTTATGTGCTCCATAAAATAGGGATAATCTGACTGAGCATCCCAATCTCTTTTCAGATTTTTAGTGGTAAAATACCCCACTAACACTCACTGTAAAGATACCTCCTACAAGTTATTAGGAAACAAATATAGTTTATTTATTGTTTATCCAAACTGATCCAAATCTGAAAACGAAAGGCAAAGTGAAAACTCTATTTATACCAGCACAAATAACACAAACTGGCAAAGAATTCAAAATCACAGTAGACAAACACAAAGAAACGTATACCTTTTATTAAACGCAAAATTGATGATGCTTCATTGTTAACTGAAAAACAAAGAAGAATAAATATAAAATGCAGTATACAGTTTCTAGCAATTCTTATGGTGGAATGTCAACTTATCATTGACTCATACTTGTTATTGGCAAAGTTGAATCTAATCTTCATAAATGTAATGTGGGAAATTGAATCCATTTTAGGAGATTGCTCTAAACTGGGGTTGGATCCTGGAACCAGAATGTTGCAGACTGTTTTTGATATTGCAATTGATATAATGTTTGGAGTTCACTTGACCCATTGCTTGTCCTTGATAATATTTTTGCTTCACTTTTCAGAACTCTGTGTGTTTATGTAATTAAGCCTAACCTGCATTTGATTCCAACTCTGAACCCCTGGAGTTCTCTGATGTAAATATTTGACACAGATATGATTCAAAGTAACTGATTAGGGACATGGCCAGTAACTCCCTTCAGCACCAACAGCATATCCACTAATTAACTGTTGCCCCATCCAATTTATTCAGTTTTACACACTGTGCCAATCTGTCCTGTTCTAGCTCTCTTGCAGTTTGAAGTGACTGCTTCCACTGCATGTTAAAATTAGCCATGCTGAGCTGATTACTGCAGTGTGTAACACTTTGTGCTTGCTAGTTTGGAATTCATGTCACTTCATAAGGATTAGTGGCTTGTGCCTGTAACGGATTACATTGAATATACATAGCTATGCATGTCTGTGAAAAAAAATATTAATAAATTAATTAATAGATAAATTAAAAAAATAATGAAAGCATGATTAAACTTGTAGGGTCAAGGGGAAGCCGGTGCCTACCAGGCAACTATAGATGCAAGGACAGAAACCTTAGACAGGCCACAAATCCATCATAGGGCACACACACACAATCACACTCACATTCACACACTGCGAGTGGAAACCCGAGAAAACCCGAGCAATCACGGGGAGACTCCACATGCAAACTCCACACAGAAATTTCCAGAGTCGCCCCACCCGGAGTTTCTTGCTCTAAAGGTTCGGCACTAACCACTGTGCCACTGTGCCGCCCGCACTGACAATTTTAAATAAAAAATAAAAACATTTAATGTTGAAAATTTGGAAAGAGAACTTTACCAGCCTGGTTCCACAAGGTTGCATACTCCTCGACTAATAATAATTGTTAACATGCTTTTTCTGACTATGGAATTCACTGGTTTTAAATAAGAGTCTTCCAGCATAGCACAACTTGCTGACCCCTATTCAAACTTTGTAAACTTTACATTGGTGACTATGTTTGTTATTTCTTAATGCCCGTTCCCAGTTTGGTATACTTATTTTCTATGAATATTATAAAATAACTTAGCATTACTTACTCTGTTAATATAATACATTTTAATATATCAAGTCAATAATTAAATAATTTATATATAAATACTAATATTTGTAATCATACGTAACTCTTTGTGTATTATGCACTAAGCATTTTTGTATATACTGTATTTTTTAAGTTTTACTCCCTGCTAACTATATACCTTATAACACTACATAGATATTACAAAGACAGGACTAAAATAAAAGAGTTTGTGATGTCTGTAAGCAGGACAGACAACTGAATTATAAATGGAGATGAATGAATGATGGAACTAATAAGTTGTCTCCTGAACATAATCATATCAGTTTTGTCTTAAAAATATTTAAATATACTCATTCAAGTTTAAATTCTTCTGCAATTGATTGCAGTTCAGTGGTGCTGCAAACTGAAAAACAATTTTAGCTAGTTCTGTATGGACTTTAGGTATGGCTAAAAAAACTAATTAAATTAAATTGTCTGATCTAGTATAAAAGGAGCATTCACCAAGGTGTAATATTAAGAAACAGAGGTGGGTTAAAGTTTAACAATTTGTGCCAAACTGCGGTTGTTGCTTCAGAACATTATGATATAACAATTAATATATTTTCATATGATTTAGTGCAATGTTGAAACCACTTTTGCTCACAATATGTTGGATATCTGTATATAACTCTACTTAAAATGCAAGTGCTTTGCAAACATTTAGCAAAATACTGCCTAACTTGGCAGCTCTGGGCGCGAGGGCAGGAACAACCCTAGACAGGGTGCCAACACATCATAGGGCTCACACCATCACACATTCACACACTAATGGTCCATTTAGAGACACCAATTAACCTATCATGCATGACTTTGGAATGTGGGAGGAAACCGGATTAATCGGAACAAAACCCGCGCAAACAAGAGGAGAACCTGCAAACTCCACACAGAAAGTAAGCGAGTAGCCCCATCTAGGCTCGAATCCAGGATCATATGGCATTCAGGGTAGGTGAATGTGAGCCTTCAGTGGCTGCTGTGGTCTAGAATTGTCAGAAATGCAGACATATTAAGCAAATTACATGTTAGACTGGTAAGAGATCATTTAATGTTAAATGGTTAAATTTGGTTAAAATACAGACAGAAAAAGAAATGAAGTATCAACAAATAATAGGGTGCTTTTACCGCATAGATATAAGTATAGAGAAGGTCAGAAAGAGGTACACTTTGTCTTTGTAGATTTAGAAAAAGTTTATGGTAGGATGCCAAGGGAGGAGCTGTGGTGTTGTATGAGGAAGTCCGGAGTGGCTGAAAAATATGTTAGATTAGTACTGTATGTATTAGGACTGTATGAGAACAGCATGACAGTAGTGAGATCAAGAATCTCAAGCATCAAGGATCAGCTCTGAGTCTTTTCTTGTTTGCTCTGGTGATGGACAGACAAACAGATAAGGTCAGACAGGAATCACTGTGGACTATGATGTTTGCAGATAGTGGTTTGTAGTGAGAGCAGGGAACAGCTGAAAGAGAACTTAAAGAGGTGGAGGTATGCTCTGGAAATTAGGGAAATTAAAGTTAACACTTGTAAGACAGAATGCATGTGTGTGAATGAGCGGTAGGAAGGTAGAACTGTCAGGATACAGGGAGAAGTGGTCACAAAGGCACAGAAGTTCAGGTACTTTGGATCAATTTTGCAAGGAAATGGATAGTGTGGAAAAGAGGTAAAGAAGAGAGGACAGACAGAATGGAGTGGATAGAGAAAAGTGTCAGGAGTGATGTGTTTCGCAGCAAAAAATAAAGGAAAGGTTTATAAGAGAGTAGTGAGACCAGCCTTGTTGTATGGTTTGGAGAGAGTGGCACTGACTAGCGAGACCGAAAGCAGAGCTGGAGGTTGCAGCGCTTAAGATGTTGAGGTTCTCGTTGGGAGTCACCAGGATAGACGGTTTGGACATGTACATAGGAGGGGCAGTGAATATATTGGTAGGAAAATGTTAGAGATGGAGTTGCCAGGCAGGAGGCAGAGAAGAAGACCAAAAAAGAGATATATGGATGTGGTCAATGTAGACATGCAGGTTCTTATTTATTTATTTATTGATTAACCTCACCACCAGTGGCTATTCTAATGACAGGAACATGGTCATACTCTTACACAAGTCTCATATCATACACAAAGTCACAATTTAATGACAATTTACCTAGTGTGCATGTCTTTGGACTGTGGGAGGAAACTTGAGCATCCGGAAAGAAAATCCACACAAATGGGGAGAACATGCTCCACATAGAAATTCCCAGGCTACCACATCCGGTTATCGAACCCGGGTCTTCTTGCTTTGAGACCACAGCACTATCCACTGCGCCAACAGACATGCAGGTAGTTGGCGTGAAAGCAGAAGATGCAGAGAACAGAGTGCGCTGGAAAAGATTTATTTGCTGGCGACTGCTGATTAAGGGAGAGGCCGAAAGAAGAAGTGTGTTTTTACAGCATGAGCACAACCACAAATCAGCAAAGGTTTAGTAAATGCAAATAAATAAAACATGCACCATTTGTTAATAACCACCAATGCTGCATTTTAGGCATGTAAAACAATTATATTTTTGTTGGTACAGGGATGATTTGGTACTATAACCTTACCCACAAAAGGCTGATTCTCTAAGAAGATATCTGTAATAAACCTGGTTATCTTTGCCCTTAAAAGATTTAAACTATTATGGATCTGTTTTTGTACCAAATAATGATTATAATCAGATGTTTGTGTCACTAGTTTGAATTTAGAGTAAATGTAAGGCAACTGCAGGTATTTGTTATAGGACTGGTACGGTGGACCCAATCACATAGGCTAAGCAACAGAGATTATGGTTTAAAATAAAAAGGTAAAATTAATAATTACATGCTAACCTGCAGTGCTACATGTGGGATACATGTCACACTGACTACAGAGCTAAAAAGAAAGAGTAGGGAGCTGAGGTTAAACTAAAGATGCAATTAAAAATATATGAGCTACACCTTAACAATTGCACTCAGGTGAGTGAGTGTGGTCGGAAAAAGAGAAAGATGTCTTCCTCAAAAGACATCATGTAGGCTGAGAGACGTCTTCAGAAAATATAAAATTGAAGAAAGCTTGTTCACCTAGTATGAACAGAAATAGTAAAATGTTATATTCTTGTCAAAATCTTTTTTAAAAGCTGAGGTGTGATTGGCTGTCCTTACTGCTGCACACTGTTTCTGCATTAGAAGGCAATGATTTTCCCTATAGAATACATACACCCTTAAATATTTTGCATCAGCAAGACATTAAATTGATGGAACTGAAGGCCCAGGTTTTCTAAATGAAATAATCTAAATGTGCAATAAAATGAGAAACAGCTGTGTTTTCAGGCTTCTACAAATGTAATGATTTAAGGCAAAATGCGGGCAGATTATCTTTATATATACATTTCATCAACATTTCATCAAGCATCCTGGCCCTCTGAACCAAACTGTCTAATAGTTTCTTTCCAAGAGCAGTCAGACTCTTCAATAACCTTAAAACACATGCAAACACACCCAAACAGACACACACATAAAATGCATTATACACAGAGTCTGTATGGTTGACTTGCACTTTTATGTCCTGCACTGCTTGGTACTTATTGAAATACCCGTTGTTAAATACTTGTGTGTATTAGTTAACATCTATGTTGTCCTATGTTTGTGCTTTGACCTATAATTTCTTATAGCACATAGCACCGGTAGGTCCTAAAGGAACTTTATATTGTTGAACTACCAATACAATCTATGAGTGTACTTGTCTAGGATCACTCTGTCCCCTTTTACAGGATATTATGGCTCATACGGTTTAAACAATTATGTATTTTATGCACTAAATTATGGTCATGTGGTCATTTTGAACAACGCTCTGCCACTTTCACACATAAACTCCGGGAAAGTCCTTAAATATTGGTTCCAGAGGTTTTTTGCATTTTCACATATGTAACCATCATCCCAGTGTCACTACAGAGGAAATACAGGCAAGGGCCTAGGCAGGGCCTAGGCAAGGGCCTGGGCAGGGCTGTATTACACATATCGTGGCACAAAATGTATGCTGCGAAAATAGGAGAGTTTTGTTTTGTTTACTTTGAGAATGTCGACAGACTCAACCATAATGATAACTATTTTTATGTCAGCATTAATACTTCACGTACATGTTTGTATATCAATTATTATCAAAAGGGAGGAAAGGAATATGCATAAACCAATATCAAACCATTTGAGTACTTAAACATGAAAATTTAGTTATGTTAAACTTTATGAATAATGAATCAATAGAGTGCCTGGTTTATCCTATTTCTTGTGCATTTTACAAACTATTACCATAGATTTGTTCAGGTGAAAAAAATAAATGACAAAAATAAATGACACAAAGCATCTCTTGTAACAGAACAGACAATATTTCCTATGGATTTTACAGTGAATATTATTACAGAAGAGAAAATGGTAATTCATTTGTAAACCTTATTTTAGATTTAGGGTTTTGGGGAAAATAACTGTGTCATCCCATTGTATATGCAGCTGTTTTGTGAAATTGTTAAGTTGCAAAAAGCTCTCAATAAAAGTTTAACTTAATTGAATTGAAATATTTGTACATTGTAAGTTATATGTCATTAACATGCCCACTTTGGTAAATTTCTTGTGCATTCACACATGCAGTGACTTTACCTGGAACATTGATTATGGTGCTAGGAGGATAAGAAGCGGGAAAACATTCCAGAGGTCACATAAGCTCCTACTGGTAAATTTGGGAACATTTTATGATTTCAACAAAAGAACCCAGGTTTGACCCCTTAATGGGATAACTCAGGACATTTTTGTGTGAAACTTGCATGTTTTTCTTGACAAAGATCCCAAAAACTTGCAGGTTAGTTTAATTTGTGTCTCTATAGCGACCCTGTAAATGTGATGTGGGACTGTGTGTGTATGTGCCTTGGGGTGAAAATTACACTATATAGATATAGTTTCAAATTTTATCTTGTTTTTTCATGTGTCGTAGAGCTCCTATATTCCCCAAAAGTTTAGGTTCTTAAGGCAAATTCATTAATTGATTGATTAGTCCCAACTCGAATCATGTCATTCAGACCTTTATACTCTACTGTTTAAATTTGTATACTTTCTATCCAATTACTCTTTACTGGCTAGAGATTGACGAGTCTATCAATTCCATCAGACACAATCATTTATAGTTTGTCATTTTCAGAATTTTTGCTGGTAGCTTAACTTGCATGTGACACCTGCATCTGGATATAATTTAGTGGTAATTAAACTGTGGCTGACTATATCACTATATGCCCCTTTATTTATGTCAAAGGAGGAATCAGACAAAGTTTTTAAATTATGTTTTCTATTTTCGGGAACTGGCCTTGCAACAAGAAGGTCCCCATTTTAATTCCCAGTACCGCTAAGTTGTGATATTGGCTAAAGTGCTCTATGGGGGCTGCAAGGATGGGTTAAATGTGGAGAACCAATTCCACTATGTGCAAGCACAGTGACAAATAGATCACTTTCAATTATACTCTAGTATTGAGGCTTGTAAATTTGAAATATGTAAATTCACCACAGGTTCCAACATACTGTAGGTCCTACAGAATGCTGGGGTTCACTCAGTGTGTTTGAAGTATTACTCCAGCTACCTCTTGTGACTTGTCTTCTGCTACATAAACCAGGCTGTAAAATAAGTGTAAAATCACTTATAATACTTAGTTACTTCACTCTTGAATATCATTAGATTAATTTAACTTGCTTATTTTACACAGAGTAGGAGAGAATGACATATTACCAAACCTGCATATTTGAAATGCGGGTTAGTTAACATAGCCATAATTAAAGTGATGGTTAATGACTGTACCTTTGCTGACTCTAGAAGCAAGGTGCAGAATGCAACTGCAGTTTATTAAATCCAAACATCACACAGAAAATCACAAATAGGATACTTCCAAAGAAAGGTAAATATCCAAAGGAACAAAATGCAAACAAGGCACAGTCAAATGATTGGGCACAAGTTCAAAACATTTCACAAAACAGAATTACAAATTAAAGCACATACTCATAAATTAAAAATCAGATTAATTAATGACCTAAATAAAAAATAGTGAATTGTAAGTTGTGTGATAGTTTGAGGTGAGCAATTGTGTGTGTGTACAAGATGTTTAATGTCACTAGTTATTTGTCATACTATTTGTCTCTTTTGGTACATGCTAAATACTACTGTCCTTGAAAATGCGACTGAAATGCAACTGGCCATAAATCCTTCAAATCAGTCCAAACTTTTTGCTAAGACGGACAGGTAAAAAGTGAGGTAAAAATATAGTGGGGCCAAATATTCAGCCTGACTTTTAACTTTTAACCTTTAACATTAAATGCAAATGAACTATTTAATTAAATTATTATTAAAAAATGTCATACTTTTCATTTTCATTTAAAACTTAAAAAAATATCAAATCTACCAATATCACTCTGCCTTTTATATTAATGACACATAAAATGAAGAATGTTTTTCGGGAAAGAATATTTGGGGAAGTTTAAACATTACATCCTGTATTACTTACTATTGAACTTTCACTGTAAATGTTTAAATAAAAACATGTTAACAGTAAAATAACACTAAAATTTATCTAAAATTTAAGTACAGAACATCAGGGACCATACTTTATTAATCTGTGTATCAGTTGCTCTTTCATTTTTTTCAGGCAATTTATTTATTTATAGCACCTTTTGTCACAGAGGCAACTTAAAGTGCTTTACATAAACAAATTATGCAGAAATTAAAACAAAGTTTCAGACTTAAATGTTTCGACTTAACTATCGGCAGGACTAATTAGTTCCTAAAGATTTAAGTTATATTTGAAATAAAGGCCTGGATGAGTTTCTCCAGGTCTTATTGTGTAAGAAAATCTCTGAACTTGTTTATGTTCTTTCAATGGTAAAACACTGATTTGGTTACTGATTTTATGTGACTGTTGAAACTGAGAACATTTATGTATACCACTAGTTTCTGCCTCTCCTGTTTATTCCTAGATAGAATAATTTTTATTTTTATTTTACAGTGAAAAGTTGTCATTGATAACTTCAATTAGAGCTGTCTTCATACTATGAATAGGCCGGAATCCTGACTTAAATTTATCAAGAACGTTATGTTGAGAAGTATGGCAGACATGTACTAGTTATATATAATCCTTTAATCCATTGTCAGTATTATAACGTCAGTATTTGTCAGTATTATAATGAAAATGGTCTAGCTCATTATTTAATATATGTAATACACTGAACAATACATGATTAAGAACAGCTGTTTAATAACTGGTTGATGGTTTAGTTTATGGTGCCATATCAGAATTTCCTATTTCTGCAAAAATGTTTCACCCATATGAAAATATTAATTGCATAAACCTTAAAACCGGTTTTGAGCATGTCTGTTGTCATGGCATCTAATACTTTGTCCCATCACTGTATGTAATGTGCATGGGTATTCTTCTTAGGTTTTCCTCTATTGGTTACTGAAGGCAGGACTCCTACTAAAATCAGAGCTTCAGGTTGAAACATTTCCTTCACTCTTTATTGTTGCTTATTGTTCTTTGAACTTGAAAATCTGCTGTTATCCTCCTCAATGTACTAGAATGTCCAGGCACAAAATGAGCAATTAGAGCGCATTGGTGAACTGCTGTGGAGCTAATGCTTTTTGTTAGCGACCCTTCTCCTCGACCCTTTTCTTTATGTTCTTGTCTGCAGTTCTCTCAGACCAATACTTCCCAACAGCACATTATTTCTGCTTCTCGAGTGGCCATGACCTCTTTCTCACCACTGAGACATTATAGAGGAAAGACAGCACTTTTATATGATGGAGGGAAAAATGCTTTCAGTCAAGTGGAAAATTAGTCAAGTGTCAGACAATATCATGGACACACATGCCACAGGAACTCAACGGAAAATGGAATGTTTTCTCCTAAACTCGCTCATTGCATAAATAAAACAAATATTTTCACACTTTATGTATCTCTGCTTGAGCAAGAAGGAATAAAAAATATGACATTTATTTAGTTGGTAGTCTTTTATAAAACTGTTATAATGAGATTTTAACCCTTTCAAATATATATATATAAAATCGATAATTACATAGAAATAAATAAACAATTCAGCTTAGCCCATACACTTACATGTTTTGGTCTTTGTCTTAATTTGCCTTAATTTGTCTTATAGTATAATATAAAATGTGCAATTAAATCAATGCAATAAGTAAATATAGATATGGGGACAATAAATATATTAGATATCTGTAACTCAGACCGGTTATATTATTTGAAGTCTCTTAGCTGAGTTTTACATTAGTGAGAATATTTTTATGTAAATGTATGTAAATTCACTAGGTTTTATATAATATTAACATTATATATATGTACACAGCTAGAATTTCATTCTTAGCACATTTCTTTTGTTAATGATCCAGAAAATGAATATGTATTTGTTAATGTTCCAGCAAGTATCTGTGTCTTTCTATGCAGTTTGATGAAGCTAATTGCTGAAGCCAGGTGTAAGGAAATTTAACCAAATATTTGACCAAAAAATGTTGCTATTTAAATAGATAGGTTATTAAATAGAGACTTTAATAACCACAAATACCAGTTGAACTGTGGCAGAAAATATAGGATGTTATGCTTACAGAAGAAATGCAGCAAACACAAGTACTGGATTTCCAGTAAAATCTTTGAGTGGATAAATAAATTTGAGGCAAAAACAATCGTCCAGTACAGACAATGCTCATAAGAGATAAGCAGGCTGATTTGTATTCAATAAGCCAACACACATTTACCAAAGTAATCAGAGTAAAGTAAAACCTTAGATACTGTATTTGTCATCCACCAGTTTCCCTCTTAGCTTGGGAGCAAGCAGAGCAACAGTACAGTCTTGAACTGGTTTCTGACATTCATTGCAGGATTTAAACACACAACTCTAGCTGCCAGCTGGCTGGAACATCCTTAAAAATTCAGTGTGGCATAGTACCAGGAAACATAATTTAATGCTTGTGACGGTGAGTCTAAGCAGGCGAGTTTGCTTTGAGCCTTTTGTAGCCATGCTGCATTTCTCTTCCTAAATATCTGTAGCATTGGCAGGCCTGGATGAAATTTGAGATGGTTCCAGTGACACACTGACAAAGATAAGACACACAGCTGGTGGGTAGACCCTAGAAGAAACGATTGTATTAAACTAAGACACAAAGCAGAAAAAATGGAAGATGTGTTCATGTTATAATGAAACGTAGATTGCAGGTCACTCTCATTTCCTGCAGCTGAAATTAAAGTGGAAGATTTATATTAAGATGTATTTATATAAAATGCTTTCAAAAGAAAATCTGTGTGCGTTTAACAAACAGGCACCAACAAAATTATTTCCTACAAAGATGCAGTACATTTTAGTCAGTCACAGTTACTGTGAGAAAACTGCAAGTTCTGACTTCAACCACCAGAGGGTGACACATTGCCAGCGCCTAAATTAAATACATTAATTACAAAATTAAATACACAGCAAGTATTATTACATATTGATGCATGTAAGTGAATGCTTCTACATATTGTCTGCTATTTTACAGTATATTTATATTAACATTAATCAGTAGCCATATTTGCTTATAAAATTGGAATAAGCTACTAGAAACAGATGGAAAGCTATTTTTATAAAAGTGGACATTTCCATTCATGTGCATTAATTCATTTTCAATAACTGCTTTTATCCTGATTAGGGCAGCAATGGAGTAAGAGCCAATCTTTTGAACAGTGTATATAAGGCAGGTTTATCCACCTTCCCCAGCCCAGCACACAATTTAAACTCCTTCACATGTAGAGGCAATTTACAGCAGCCTGTTTTTAAATGGAGGTAGGAAGCTTAGAAAAAATGGAAAATACAGATAATAACACAAGCAAAGAATCAATCAAGGGCTGCTTGAATGCATGCCATACTGAGCTGTAAGGACGCAACTTTACCTGCTGAGTCAAGTTAGTTTTAAAAAGTAAATCTAAGTAAATACAGCTGACCTCCCTGTCTAGGGGCTGATGGGACATAAGAGTGGAACGGGTATGACATTGACTAACTCAGTCAATTGTAACCTGAGATTGGCTTCCTTTATCTGAAGTTCTGTCATAGATAGCGTATTCCCTCAAAGACTTTCAGTCAACTGATGGTGTATTCACTGCCATGCAGAATCTTTTAGGTAGTTTTATAAGCTATTTGTTTGCTGAGGATTCTAAGCAGCTGCTGGGGAATGATAACTAGATACAGTTCAAGGCATCCATAAGTCAGCTAAATTAACAGAAACAACTGTTGTCATATGATTGTGGATTTAGAACAAAGTAGTTCCTGCATTGCTTTTATACTTAAATTGTGAAAACAGTGAAAGCAAAAGTATTCTGAGGATTATTTGTAGGTTGTGAATTTAAA
>JAOUQT010339066.1:0-12967 GCA_025769995.1 Xyliphius kryptos | reverse complement strand
GGTTGGTTTCACAGAAGTGTGGTTTACTTGGAGTTACATTGTGTTGTTTAAGTGTTCCCGCTATTTTTTTGAGCAGTATGTGTGCTGACTCTTTACCAACCCGTTCAAGATGCAAACTATTACATACATAGCAGAATAAGACTGCATTATTTTATTTTTATTTTAAGTTTAAGGACCCCATTTGTTTATTTATTCATTCATTATCTTCCACTTATTCCTCCACTAGGGTTGCGGTGGGGTAACTCATGCCCATTCAGGGGGGAACATTTCGGGCGCTGGGCAGATTCACCCAGGACAGGGCGCCGATCCATCGCTCGGCACACACACACTCACACAGCCACACAGAATATGGGGGCAATTTAGAGCATTCAATTTACTTTGAGTCCATGGTTTTTATACTGTGGAAGGAAACTGGAGAACCCAGAGGAAACCCACACAGACACGGGGAGGACATGGAAACTCCACCCAGATTGGGATTCGAACCAGGAATCCGGAGCAGGCGAACGTGCCAACCACTAAGGCACCATGCCACCCTAAATATAACATTAACTAACAATACCCAAAAAGTCTAACACGGACCCTCTGAACGTCAGCATCTTTCAGAATAACGATGTAAAAACGAAACTCTAGTTAATAAATGTAAACGATTTCACGTGCAATCTCTAAAAAGTTCATTTAAGAAGCACGATGCGAATCAGTAAAATAAGTATGCACAGACTTAAAGGTTCTTTAATTAATTAGGTAATATTAATCAAAAAGTATGATTGCAAAAAGAGAGAAGAATGAATATTAGTACGATGTTTTACTTTAAAAGCCCAGATAATGAGTCCGCGAGGGACTTCGGTTCAAAAAGTCATACCACTGATAATAAAGACAAATTAAACGAGTGGAAATTAAGTTGTAATAGACATCGTGCCTTTCTTAATAAAATGCCGCACTCTCAATAACTGGCTTTATTCTTAATCCCTGATTAATTAAAAGGTGGATTTAAAGAGAGCTACCAGGGCATTAAGCTGCACGTTTTCTATACGTGGCGTGAGCGCGTGCCGTATTCATCCATCTACTATGAGACTGATTACGGAAAATCCTTCAGAATTTAAAAAATGTCAAAATTTTTAAGTGATAGTTCGTTAAATGTATTGAAATCAACATAATTAATGCAATATAAAATACCACGTCCTACATAACACACACGGCTTCACATTGCGCCACCTATGGTATGAGATATGGTAAAGGTTTGGCATGTTTGTGCTTGATGTGTACCTCAGACAGCATTTGCAGCCTACAAGAAATCAATACAATAAAATGGCCAAACATGGGGAGGGGCTTAGCGATCAGTGACTTATTCTGCTGTATGTACTGTGCTGAGGCACTGGAGGTCTGCCAGGGGGCAGTAGAGTGGCAACGATATGCATACTATAAACATGGATTGTCCAAAAAGCAGTGAGCAGACCATGACCTGAACGTGTGCTGAAAATAGAGGGGGCGTGTCCTAATGCTGTGAAACTAATTATGGAATTTTCACCAGAGATTTTAAACTGTGGATCGCATGACTTTATATTGTAAAATACATCAGATACATTATTGTCTAAACCAGTAGAGAATAATGGGGGTGGGGGAAGCAGAACACGTTGGGCGCTGGGCAAATACATCCAGGACAGGGCGCCAATCCATCGCTGGACACACACTCACTCACAGACAGACTATAGGGGCAAATAATAGTCAGTTTACTTGGAATCCATGTTTTTGGACTGTGGGAGGAAACCGGAGAACCCGAAGGAAACCCATGCAGACACAGAGAGGACATGGAATCTCCACCCAGATCGGGATTCGAACCGGAAATCCCCAGTGCTGAGAGGCGAACGTGCTAACCACCGTGTCACCCGCTTTCAAATCATCCATTTTCCTCTACTTGTTCCTCTACTAGGGTCACGGTGGGGTTCCCCATGCCCATCCAGGGGAGAACATCTCGGGCGCTGGGCAGATACACCCTGGACAGGGCGCTAATCTATCACTCGCCACATACTCACTCACACATCCACACACTATACAGGGCAATTTAGAACATTCAATTTGTAATCCATGTTTTTGGACTGTGGGAGGAACCCTGAGAAAACCCACGTGGACATGGGAAGAACATGGAGACTCCACCCAGATCGGGATTCAAACCTGGAACCCTCAGCGCTGAGAGGTGAACATGCTAACCACTAAGCTACATTTTAAAAACATATTTGATTTACTTTAAAAATGAATTGTCGTGATGTCACTTGTGGAATACATTGTATAACACAGCTATCGAATGGCAGCAATGACTGACAGGATGAATCTGCAGTGTCTGTCGAGAGACTGTCTTTAATAAGAACATTCAGCCGTTTAAATTTGAGCCAGAGGCAGAAGTGACCGCACCAGAGAGCAGCAATGCCAATCTGACCGGGCTCTTGAACACCTTTCGGTAACTTCTCCACATACCCATAATTGTTGTTAAAGCAACAGGTTATGGAAGTGCAGCAGTGCCGCAAAAAGAGAGAGAGCCAAGGGACAACAGGAGCAGGATTTTTGGCGAGTTCCTTTGCTGGAATACTGTCTGTGTTCCTGTTCCAGCCACTGTGAGTCCTGTTTCCACTTCCCATAGTTGTGTAGGTCATCTGGCACAGAGCGCTACAAATAACCCAGTGAGTGGACGGTTCTTTCAAATGTGCACTTTGAAAGATGACAAATTTTGTCCACTTTTTTGATAATTTGTTATCTTTGGTTCATTTGTGCACGGGGGCCCACTGTATATTAAATTCCCACAGCCGAAAACGACACACCTTTGTGTTTGCACATTAAATTCACCTTGTTCAACTTCTTGGCTTGTTGTCTACCATCTACCTCATGTATAACGTATATACAAACTCCTAAAACAATGGGCTTGGCTAAATTAAAGTCTTTTAAGCCGAATTCCTTAAATTTGAATGGGTCAAGTAAGAAACTTGCGCCGTATTTATGTATTTTACAATTTTATATTAGGTGCTGCATAGCCTTTAAGGATGGTATGATCATAACGCAGGAAGTAAAGAACATTCTGTGCATACTCTGAGCTTAGCGCCTCCCAAATGGAGCACGATCGTCACGTACGACAGCTGAGGCGAAAAAGGAGCGGAACAGATCTCGCTTTTAACTCATTACTGAGATGTTCTGACAGGTTCTGCTGGGACTGCCAGTGAAACAGGCCATGAAGCAGGCAGTAAGACAGGACGACGAGATGCCAAATGATTGAGGTGCGCAGTGAGACAGGTGGGCAGGTCTCTATTGATGGCACAACGTGTGACGCCTTCTTCCTCAATCAGCACTTCCAAACAGCCTGCCAGCTATCGGAGTCGACGCTGAGGTTTCATTACCCGCTTCTTTTCATGCAGATGCGTCTTGTGTTCAAACACATGGACCGTTCCAGCAATCACACACACACACACACACACGCACAAACTGCTTAACGCTTGGCTAAATTAACTGCGTGTTCTCGGCACTCTACATGCGCTCGTTACAGCTTGGGCTCTCTGTAATTGAATAGATGACACCTCACTTTTGATGAGCTGCATAAATTGCCGCGGCCCCTTCCAGGTGTTTCAGACAGAGTGTGAAGAATCAGAGTATGCAGTTCTCTCACACTCGCACTTTCTCATCCTGCACTCTGCATTTAACAGAATCATATCCAGCTTTATAGCATTAGAGTTACATTTACATTTACATTTAGTTATTTAGCAGACGCTTTTATCCAAAGCGACTTACAGGTATCCCAACTTGGTTGGGGTCAGAACACAGGGTTGAAACAGGACCCTGGAACAATGAGTGTTAAGGGTCTTGCTCAAGGACCCACAATGGTAACTTCAGTGGACCTGGGATTTGAACCCCTAACCTTATGATTGATAGTCCAACACCCTAACCACTGAGCTACCACTCCACTCCAGAGTTATCGCTGCACCCTACAAAACTGGGTCTTTATTAGGGACCACCTATAGATCGGTGATAAATCGAGGTCTGTCCCATCGGTCATTTGAGGCAGTGGACGACTTGAGGTTTGATTCTCGACTTTAATTACAGTGTTTAGTTTGTTCTATCCAGTGTTTAGTATGTTCTATATGTTGATCTTCACTCTGTGCTTTTTCTCACCTGGATATCTATCTGGCTGTCTGTCTATGTCTAATCAGTGTGGTACTGCAGGGAAGCAGTCTAGTTTACTGTAAAATGCATAATGAGTATTTAAGCATACTAGTCATACTGATCTACTGCTTTAATCTGCAAATTAGTCTCACTGGTTCATTTGTCCGAAGGACCTCTTATTGAACAAATCGAACATTCGCTGTGAGGAAACCTGAGACTCTTTGGAATAAAGTTCATTTATTTATATATATATTTTTTTTAACAATAGTACATTGTTAAAAAGGAGCTTTACAGTGTTCTGCATCTGAACCCCCAAAGTGCAAGCCAAAGGGACAAGTGGCAAGACAAAAAGCTTAAGTTGTTTTTAAGAAAGAAACCTTAAAAACCAAGGTTCAGTGAGGGACTCATATTTGTTCCATCAAAGACATTTTTGCTGAGAGATGGCAGCGCTAACTGCTGCACCCTCGTACTGCCCTTCTTTTGCAACATGCACCAGAAATCTTGCAACTGAAATCTCTATCCAGAAGGATGCAAATGTTGTATTGCTTACACAGAGGATTAAACAATCAGGCTGCTATCAACTGAACCCAAAGAGAACCGAGGAGAACCATCCTGTAGTTAATCTCTTACTGAAGTTCGATCATATCTTTTCTTCTCTGTAATTAGCTTCAGACAACAAACCCCACCGGCATTCTATTTACAGACCGACGTGCACCGTGTTGACCTCTGAAGGTGTTTTCTTCCATGTGCTCCCTCTGACAATTTGCACAAAGCCCCCAGTTTCACAAGATCTGCCTGAGCTGCCTGTACGAAGAGGTTTGTGCAAACAGGAGGGATCTGGTGGGGTATTTAAAAGGCAGACTGTTTTCGCTGTATTATCTACTCTGCGTAATCATTAGAGAGGCTGTCGACCGAACCTGCGTTTATCATCCGTCCTGAAGCCGGTTAAAAGCTGGATAGAAACGAAGCAGGTGAAAAATCTGTTGTCATGACCACGCGCTCCTGAAGGTGGCGGCGTACAATACATCTTAAAGGAGAGTCTCTTTCAGTGTTCTGGTTTAGTTGCCAAGAAGTCCAGGCTGTATTATTTATATGCTGATCCATATCTTCTGCTAAAAGCCTCTTTACTGTTTTTAGATCTCAGAGGGAAAAGAAGCCTCCATTAATTCACAAGTAGCTACTTGAACTATTGCATCTAATGTGCAGAGAACAAAAGACGCAGTAATTCACTTCGGAACAGAACGGAGGGGCCTGAGTTATGATCATGTGTTGGTCTGAGCATTATTGTCTCAAACCTCCAGGTTAATTGCCTGTTTGAGTCTGACTGTGACTGACACCCTGCAGGTGTCTCTGTGTATCTGCATCCTGGAGATTTTACAAAGACTTTTATATGTTTCAATAAAGATCTGCCCCAAAGTTTAACTACTACTACTACCCAGGGAGAGGGAGTCGGTGTGCTACACCTGTAGGAGTGATCTAAGCGTTGCCGTCTTCCTGCCTTGTGGACGTGGCCAAAACACTATCTGCCTGCAGGTTTCTGCTGTCCAGTGTGCAGCCACTTCGCCGAGGACCCTCCTGTCTTCCCAAACCCGCTCTAAGTACGGCAGGTCTTCCACTCTGACATGACTACTAAAAATTCAGCTTGCCCCATCCAATTAGGTTTGCTTTTTTTTTGTTGAAAGCTGAGAGAAATGGGCTTGGAAGGGTGTACATTTCCACTGAAAAACATGCTAGGGAAGCTCATTGGGTGCCAAAATCTTTGGTTGGCATTGATTTTGGCACCTAATGTGACTGTGACCAGATGAGGACAAAGAAATGACTTCTATCTAATGCCGCAAAACATGGGCTCCGCCTTTACGTCACGGTCCTCATACAATAGTTGTCTTAAGACGTGATCGTGTGCTGGAACTAGAGCCGGAACCCCTGAATATGCCTATATGGTTCCAACTTAAGCTGATGTATACAATATAGACCAGTACAGCAGTATATATTACATTTTGTTCTAATTCATTCTGGTGAGTACGGCTCGTGTGCCAAGTGTTAACGCCCAGGCAAGCGCGAGGACAAGCCACGGACGCTGTCCTGAGGGAGTTCGGCAGTATTTTAGTGTTTCAGAGATTCAGTGATTCTCGCAGCTCCACGCTCTGCCTACCGGCCAAGTATGAATCAGCTGAGACGAACCATGAATAACAGGAAGTGTGAGACCAATCCACAGTGAAATATACCTCGTGTAGCCAGAATAGAACAAACAGACCACTTAATAACTTTAAATATTACAAGTGTTGTTTATTTAATTAAGTAGATGGAAAAGTTATTCTCATAAATATCTACAGGTTTGCTTTGGCTGCTTTGTTCAGAGGCAGCTGTAATTGGACACTCTGTAACTAAGTGATTGATCAGTTGATTGTACAAGATGTTGAACAGCATCCACATCCTACACAAACTTCTTTGTCCAGATCTACATCTTATGATCCATTTAAAATACAAAAAAGCAGCATTGAAGGTCTCCAACTCTTGCACGTCGGGCAGATCACAGTATGACAGGCTCGGCCCACAGAAGGTCAGACATTCTGCCGTGTATGTTATTAACAGACCCTTTGATCATTTCTGACAGTGTAATGCTCGGAATGTATAGCGGCACGTCCTTCTGTTTCTAAACACCTCCATAAAGCATTGATGGCGACAATGGCAGCAGCGTGGGGCTGATGAACCGAAGGCTGAGTACGCAGTGTAACATGAAGCGCTCATTCTTCAGGTACACACCTGAATGTTTCTGTTGGACTGTTAAACGCTTTTACACCATTGAAGGAGGTTCCCTTAACTTGGTATGTTCACAACTGGAACTATTTAATAGCTTATAGAATCTTGTCTTGAAGAACTTTCTACAAACTACTGACAACTGTACTGGAACAGACGATTTACATCATTGTATTCAGGTGTTTCTTTCAGTCCCATTATCACAGGGGTATAAAATCCACCAGCAAGCCATGGACAATTGTATGTTTTGTCAATTGTATGTGAAAGCAGTTTGGGGAAGGCCTGCGTCACATTAAGCAAAAAATAACACACCTGCCAGTGCGATGGACATGTGTGTGGCACATTCTCTTGCAGGAAGCAAAAGGAAGGATGTATGCAGAACATCTTAAACGAGCTGGTGGAGCTGGTTTGGCAGGGGCATAGGACATGTGGGTGGGTCGAGGTGGAACTGAAGAAAATATCTGATAATTGAAGGTAATTAACACACAAAGGTTCTTGGTGGTCTTGGTGTGTGATCAGTGTGTAGTCCACTTGGTGGAGAGAGTTTGCAGCAGGGAGTTCTGGCTTGGGATGAGAGAATACAGCGCTATCTGTCTCTCTATCTGTAACATGAAGAGGACGGGGCTTAAAGCAGTATTTGTCTGAAATTAATATGGATTGATCAGAATTTGCTGTGTGTATTGTTTATTTGAAAACAATTTACAGAACAGCCTCAAATTTGAGATTTAATTTATTATTTTTGATCACAAATGTAAGCACCGTGTTCCGACTTAGCTTTCGCCACCAGCCAAACTTACAAAAAGCTGAAAAAACCCTATTGGAATTGAGGAAGTCACCGGTGCGACCCGAGCCGATTTCAGCTCTGTCTTGTCAAATGTAGCACGTATGTTACGCAAAAACTTTACAAAGTAACTTTCATACAAACCAAAATCGAGACTAGTTGAAAAAACCTAAGGAGCAACATGCGATCACTCACTGGAGCTGGAGGGGGTGGGTGCTTTGTGTGAAAACACGAACATGGATATTGACGAGTTTTAATCGTTTAATGCTCGTACTCGCAAAAAATGCTGCACCTGTATCTGTACCGCTCATCCCTAATTCTGGCAGCAGTTTTCAGGCGAAGGATGTCTGAAACTGCTGCTAAAGGTAGTGTGGCAGGGGGGGCATAGAACACTTGCGTGGGAAGAGGCGTAACTGAAGACAATCAATACTAATAAAAGGCAAATCCCTAATTGACTTGCAGACTGAATGATTCTCCCACTTCTCAAGTACCTACACTGCAGAAATTTTGGCATCCCCCCATCATGTTCTTGAAAAATCTAAGTACTTCTTACCTTCCTACATTCAATGGTTTGTTCGACATCGGGGTCTTTCCGAGTACCTACAAAGCTGAACCTTGCCATCGTGATTGCCAAATGTACTAGGGGAAAAATGCTTCTCGCTTTCCCACATTCGATCAAACGCAACCCCTCGGATGGATTGGGGTCTTTGTTGAGTACTTACACAGTCATTCCTTGGAAAACAGGCTGATAAATGTACGTAAAAAAGCAACCATGTGGACACCGTATTCACAACTCACACACTGTATTCATTTAAGATTTTTTATTGCCACTAACCTCACTCTATAATTATACATTCATTTACAATATAGAAACTCCAAAGCCATCCTGTATTCAAAAATTGCCTTTCAAATTTAATGTTATCTAGTTCTCCACTGTAGTATTCAGGTATTCTGCTAGCATACAATAATTAAAGGTAATTAACAAACTAAGGATTCTATAATGATTAGAGTGTAATCCACAAGTTGGCAGCAGCGATGACCATCAACTGTTTAAATGCAGTCTGTGTAAAACCCTGTTCCTTTCTCTGGTCCTTATGTTTTTCTGGCATGTAATGAGGGCTTTAAGGTGAAAAAAATAAATTAATAAAAAGGTTGGGATTCACTTGTATATCTGATGGATCAATACACACAATTCAGTATTACAGATTATCATCATCTCTATTTTTTTAACAGCCGGCTAAATTTTAACTCTTCTGTTTACATGCCGTTTTTGGTTTTGTTTAAGAGAATAGGGTTTTTAGAAAGCCACAAAGTTGTAAACACGACATGGTATAGGTGAAAGTACACAATGTAATTTCTGATTAAATAAAAAAAAAACAAAAAAAAAAACAGAACAATGCATTAGCAACTAATCCATTCTGCAAATGTGCTCGCGCTGAAAATGCAAGAACAATCCGAAAGCACTCACACGGGCATGTTGGCACAGTGGGTGGGGATACGTAATAAAGAGTGATTTCATTTGGGTTAAGAATAGATTTTTGCTGCCATCATGGCACACAAAATTTTACTAGAGTGCTGAGTGCATGTGGAGAAACTAGCAAGTCATCTTGCTCTGTTAAAATGTATGACTGTTTACTAAACGGGGTTCTGTCTAAGACAATAAATAGAAAACGAAATGTCATACTAACTGTGCAAACACACTAGGCAAAAGTATTGGGACACCTACAGGAGCTTTGACATCCCTTTCAAGTTGGTCCTTTCCATCTGCACCTACAAGGTGTATGTTTTTTAGAATTTTTTGGATTGTCTAAACGATTAAATTTCTCATGCAAGTTCATTATTTAAACTGCCATGTAACTTCGAAGATATATACCTTTCTATTAAACTCTTTATCTGATTCAGGTTCTCTATATTAAAGTTTAAACCTTTGTGGCAATGCTAATCTATTTTATTAAAAACTATACTTGTGTGTATATAACATTCCATACACAATGAATTATGCTTAAAGTAGTAGAAAAAATAAACATGTCCAACATGCACCAAGGACACAGAATAAGCTCAGGATCGAATCTAAACATTAACTCATAGCTACTGATTTAATGTAAATCCCAAGGTGGATGTCAGTCTTTTTTAAGGGATAACACAAATAGAAAGTATGTGGCTTGAAAAAGTGCCCGCATGCTTCTGTTTAAGTTGTTCATGCATTGTGTTGGTGTTGCCATGATATGCCATTAAAGATTTGCAGAGCGTAGAAATAAAATTTTTATCTTCAGCTAATTTAAATTATTTCTATACTTTTGATGCTTTTGAATTTTTTTGTAAAACTTGTCTTTGGCTTTGCTGCAGCTGGCATTTTTTGTTTTTTTAATGGCACTGACCATTGATGGAAAACTCACTGATGTCACACGCGAACATCAATAAATATTAAAAAGAAACAAAACCGATGCTTTAACTCAACAATGAAAAGCGATTGGTCTGTGTAGTCGAGTCGTCAACTCAAAAAATCAATGTAAACCTATTTTCAGACAATATTTTAAGTTGACGCATCGACTACGTCGACCAATCGTGCCAGCTCTACATGGATTCAGACACCTATGTTGGCCGTGAGGAGAGGACCCTGCTCAGGACTCTGGGCTGAGAATCTGCAATGCAGTGATTCTGGACTTTCTGCACTAATGAAATGCAGCGAGTGTGATTGGGGTATTAAAAAGGGCCGCGTCAGTAAACAGTATGTGATCGCCCCAAATTAGTTTGCTTGTGAGCCTTTTGTTGAGTGTGTTGTGTCTGGATTGGGTCTCTTTCATTTCGTGTTCAATGGCGTGATCATGGCAGCTCCTTGCTTGGTTTTAGGGGGTGGGCAGCACGTCCTGACTTAATGAAGCCGGTGAGCTCTAAGGAAAATATCTTCTATATTAAAACATAATCGGTACGATGGAGTTTCTTCTCTGCTCATACACAGCAGCTCTGCAGCAGAGTGATGAAAGCAAAAGACTAAAGCTCAATTAATTGTCATGATTTTATTTTAGTGAGCTGTAAAGCCACCGTCCTGCTTTTATTTGCTTATCTGGCGTCTTAAAAGCAAGCACTTCCAGAATTCACTCGCAGGTCACGATCCCAGCTAGACATCCTTGTACATCATTTGGGGGAAACAAAACTACCTATACATGAACTGCTTTTGTTGCACATATACAACCTCCCCGCAAAGTCATCAAACCAAATATCATCATGGATCTGGCAAAAAATTGGAAACCAACCACCAAGTTATACCTCCTGAGCTTAAGAGATTGATATCCAGCACATTTCACAAAATCACAGGCCATACTTATGGCACTCAACTAGTTATCAATTAGTATTTAGTAGATGGTGAAACAAAAGAACAAAACCGATCAAGATGTAAATCAAAATTATCCCATTGAAGTCTGGATTTGGAATCCAGTGGAAAATCTCAAGGAAAGTTCAAATGAGGCTCAATAGTGTGTGTGTCCTCCACGTGCCTGTATGACCTCCCTACAACGCCCGGGCATGCTCCTGATGAGGCAGCGGATGGTCTCTCCTACGGCCCCCTCCATGTCTCCTGGTGTACTGGCCGGTGTCCTGGTATCTGCTCCATGCTCTGGACACTGTGCTGACAGAGACAGCAAACCTTCTTGCCACAGCTCACATCATGAATAAGCTGTACTACCTGAGCAACTTGAGTTGTAGACTCCGCCTCATGCTACCTCTATGGTAAGAGAACTGACAAAATGACCACCTGCAGAACCACTCCTTTATAGGGGTTGTCTTGACCTCCTTGTTTGTGCCCTCACTACGCACTTACCATATTGATGCACTTTGTAGTTTCATAATCACATACTGTTTCTCCACATACTTTGTTACTTCCCTTTACCATGTTGTTAAATAGTGAGAATCGCCAGAGGGTCAGTGAGTGTAGGCTGATGAGTGTATACGTCCATTCAGCCATCAGATTCTGTTTACTCTTATGCTAGGATTGCCGAGGGTTTCCCATGCCCATCCGAGGACATTTTAGGTGCTTGGTAGATACACCCAGGTCAGGGCACCAATCTATCACACTACTGTATAAAAGCAGCCAATATTAACTTTAATTCCATGTTTTTGGACTGTGGGAAGAAACCCAGATAAGCATTGGAACATGGCTCTCCAGTGCTGAGCGGTGGACTTGCTAACCTCAGTGGTACCCGAGTGTATAGAAGAGAAACCGGTAAAATATACGCTTCCAAATAACGAGGTCAGTTTCCAGCGTTTAATAAGGCAGTAACGTTTAAAAGAGACATGAAGATATTACCCATGAGTCGGATCTGCCCGCGGGATTCTAATTAAATAGTCTTGTCACGTGCACAGAGAGAAAACACAAGGTTTTACATCATCGTGTGTTACACCATGAAGTCTGTGTTATTACGGCTGTCATAAAGCACATTGCAATTAAAGTACACTTAAACTGTCAGTGATGAAATACCCCTTCGTTCCGACTTTCTGTGTAATTAGTTGTGATGTTTGTCATTTTGATTTACAGAGGAGAGGATCTTAAAATTCGGAAGGTTCCTTGCTTTTCCGTTATGTCCAATGACCGGGGTCCATTACGTTATGGTGGGTGCGATGTGGAGGAACTTGGCTGACCAACAGGGCTTAAGCGCTAACCTTAATCCCAACACCTTTGGGTTGAATTAGAACTGAGATTGCATGTCTGGAATGCTTGCCACCTGAAGTTGAGGGGTTCGATTCCCGGGCCCACCAACTACTATGGCTAAAGTGCACTTGGGCTGTTAACCCTGATTACTTCCACATTACACTATTTATTTTTACAGAATTTAAATTAGTACGTTTTTAACAATTCAGCCAAATGATTAGCTTTTTCCACGGAGGCACACAGTGGACGAAGTGCGTGACTGACACTGTGTGACAAATGCATTTATGTTTACATCCAGCACCGTCATTAGGTGGTGGGGTCAGTGGCAACTTTGGGCATGCGCAGTGCACTTTGGACGTGGAGCGATGCGGGTCTCTCTGAGCACTGAGAGTGTTGTGGAACGGGGCTCACGGACAGAAAGTGAAGAACGTGTGTCTCCAAGAAAACCAGAAATAGTCGGTACATTTACATTTAGTTATTTAGAAGACGCTTTTATCCAAAGCGACTTACAAGTATCCCAACTTGGTTGGAAACAGAACACAGGGTTGATACAGCACTCTTGAGCACTGAGGGTTAAGGGTCTTGCTCAAGAACCCACATTGGTAACTTCAGTGGACCTGGGATTTGAACCCCCAACCTTCTGA
>JAOUQT010339058.1:0-12968 GCA_025769995.1 Xyliphius kryptos | reverse complement strand
AGGTTTGCTGTGTCTGTCAGCACAGTGTCCAGTGCATGGAGCAGATACCAGGAAACAGGCCAGTACACCAGGAGACAGGGAGGGGGCCGTAGGAGAGAACATCCGCCGCCTCATCAGTAGCAGGCCCAGGCGTTGTAGGGAGGTCATACAGGCACAGGGAGGGCACACACACTACTGGGCCTCATTTTAAATTGTCTTGAGTTAATTAAATTTGGATCAGTCTGTCATTTGATTCTCCACTTTGATTTTGAGTATGATTCCAAATCCAGACCTCCCTGGGATAATAATTTTGATTTAACACATTTTACTATCTACTAAATAAAGATTTTCAACTGAAATATCTTTTTTATTAAGATCTAGGATGTGTTATTTTAGTATTTCCTTAATTTTTTGAAGCAGTGTATATTTAAGAACATTGAATGCTTTCAAGTTTGAGTCAGGAGTCTAAAGTCCTTTTAAATGTCACCATTTTTGACAGAAACAAATTTTGGGGAAGAACTAAACAAGTGTCATTGCTTTAAAAATAACCCAAAATTGATGGTAGACA
The DNA here is from genome assembly GCA_025769995.1 of Xyliphius kryptos. Classification (NCBI taxonomy): domain Eukaryota; kingdom Metazoa; phylum Chordata; class Actinopteri; order Siluriformes; family Aspredinidae; genus Xyliphius; species Xyliphius kryptos. Next base: position 12,421 of record JAOUQT010339058.1, on the reverse strand, counting down.
TCCTGAAAAATTTCTGATACACCACAGAAGGGTGGCTTGAGTAGCCACAAAAAGGTTGACATGGTTTCCAAATGAGATGTCCAAGAAACAATGTGATTAAGAAAAGTGCACATACTTTTTGCTAGACCTTAAATTTTTTATTTTATTGCTCGCACAAATAGTCTTACCTAAATTAAGATGTAAATAGCTGCCCACAATTTCTTTCCACAGGAAATGAAAGCATGCACTTCATAACACAATGCATAACACCTAGAGTGAACTTTGCTAACACCAGCAATTACATGATATCTCTCATTGATTCAGTGCATTTGCTTTGTTTCTCCTTGATGACCAACATTTCCATGTCTGAATAAAAACAGAACAACATTTACGATTCCACTCTAAAGAGCATTATTTTCGGAAACTCGGATGTCTGGCGGTTATGGAAAAAAGTACTGTCACACCAGAGCCAAACAGAGACAGTGTGATCTGCAGGTAGCACCATTACTCTAAAGACATTTAACTTGAAACCTGATTTAAATTGGTTAAAAGTTTGTGATCAACAGAACCTCACAGATGGCGGATGGGGATATGATTGTTACCAGTTTTTTTTTTGCCTTAATTCATTTGTGTGTTATAATTTTTTTTATCAGCAGAACCATCAAGATGCAAGGACATTGACCTATTAGAATATAAAATATTGATGTGAATGGTTCTGTATAAGTTCAATATAAGTACCTGGTGGAGTTTCCATGTTCTTCCCATGTCCGCGTGGGTTTTCCTCCCACAGTCCAAAAACAAGGATTTAAAGAGAACTAGGCTGTTTTTAATTACCCGTATTTAAATTGCACCAGCGATTTATTAGTGCCCTGTCCTGGGGGTATCTGCCCCTGATACATTCTCACCTGGATGGGCATAAGGTATCCTCAGGTGACCTTAGAGGATCAAGTGGTCAAGGTAATAAGATGGGAATATGTCTACTCTTGACCTATTTATTAGTTTAGTCCTGTAGTTTAGGGGTTTTTAATTGTTCTCAGCCGCATTTCTTAATGATCATTAAGTTGTGACACACTTTTATACAATACAAATCAAACTAATTAGTTTTAAATTTAGTTTATCATTTTAACCAATGTAAATCTAATTAATTCTTTCTAGAGACTTTAAAATACATGAGAGAGAATATATGTAGTGTTTAATACTGGGTTTTTTTTATATTTATGTAGTATTTAATATTCTTTTATAAAAAATTTTAATAAATATAAAAGTCTTATTTACTGTAAGTAGTCAAGAAAGATTTCACATTAAAAAAAATCAATCACATTTTTCGTCATCTAACTGTCTTTGATCCAGAATAAAAATAAATTTTACATAAATTAATAAAAGAATTTGAGCCAAAAATACTGTGTTAATTTTCATATTTTATCAAGCTGATTGAATCCTAAGAAACCAGTAAAAACTCTCATTTTCTGAGAAAAAAATCTTTAAACATTTATTCTGGTAATATCCAAAGTTAACGAAAAAAATGTATTTTATTTTTTTCCTACAAGTTGTTTGCGACCTGCTTAGCGCGTTCGCCTATTAGCGCTGGGGATTCCTGGTTCGAATCCCAATCTGGGTGGAGTTTCCATGTTTCCGTGTTTGCGTGGGTTTCCTCCGGGTTCTCTGCTTTCCTCCCACATCCAAAAAACATGGATTCACGGTAAATTGAATGCTTTATTTGCCATGTATAGTGTGTGTATGAGTGTTTGCCTGTGTGTGTGAGTGTGTAGCCAGCGATGGATTGGCGCCCCGTCCTGGGTGTATCTGCCCAGCGCCCGAGACGTTCTCCCCTGCGACCCTCATAAAGGAATAAGCGGAAGCTAATGAATGAATGAATGAATGAATGAATGTTTGCGACCCACCCAGAATGTCTCAACAATCCACTTTTGGGTCGGACCAACTATTTGAGAACACTGCTGAAGTCATTTTTTACAAACTTATTGCCAGTTTTCTGTAAGCAGTTTGAAAAAGACATTTTTAAACAAAATTATATTGCAAATCGGATGTAACGCAATAACAATAGTCTACACAATAACACGTAATACAACCCATTCAAACTCAGTAACTGGCGATGCTTGTCCAACAGTACCAGCCTAGCCTCTTGTAAAAACCTTTCTCATAAGAGTGCAGGCTGTTCTAACTGCAATCACAGCAGGTTGGTATGAAAAGATTGTTTTACCTGTGAGTACAATAGAGGGCATGTAACAAACATGACATGAAACCCACTTTTTAAAGAGCACAAGAACTGCAACAGTCCAAACGTGTCCATAATACCAATGATATAAGTGTTATTCCATGAGTTGCCACCATCCTGCCTGAGCTTCACTAAATTATCTGGCAATGAGTGAGAGATCCGATTTTAATCACTTGCTGCTTAAGGCACAGCCAGGACACAAATCAGCTTCATGCTAAAATTTGCCACTGAGTTGGTTAAGAAGTACTGTTCGCTACTACATCAGTGATGTAGTAACCACTTGACAGCAGCAGCTCTGTTTGGATTGCTGTGAGAGCAACAATGGAAGTGCTTGCAGATGAGCAATGGATCTGATTTTAAAAGATGAATAAGGACCCGTACTGATGCAGCACATAATAAAACATCTAACATCCGGTTGTTAGATCTGAGCTGCCTTTTTAGCTATTGTATTATCATGCTATCAGTGAATCTTTATACTGAATGCAACAACAGAAAAATTTGTATTTAAAAAAACGAACAACTCATATGCAATCACACTTCTAGCTTGCTGTATAAAATATGTTTATTTTGGCAAATTCTAAATGCACCTTCTAGGCCTTTTGGCCAATGTGAGCTGAAATGCAAGTGAAACATCAATGATTGATTAGTTACTTGGTAGATGATGAAATTGCTCCGTGTCTGGTTGTCTCACTGTTCTGAATGTTTATGACAAAAATGCTATCAGAGAAAGATAACTACAATACTGCATAGGATATATATAATTAATGCCATTAGAACACAAAAGTGTTGCATTTTCAAGTCGGTCCCTGTGTAGCCTAGGAACAATTGTAAAAGTATTGATGGAATAAATGTGCATAAAAAAAAACAGGTAACTATTTGAAATAAATACATTTATAAATGAACTAGTGGAATACGCGTGCAATGCTTCAGTTTATATATTTTTATATATTTTATATAGTTTATATATTTCAAAGGAAAAGTATTATAGAGGTTTGAAAGAATATAGTGTGAGTTGTGACTACGGTGTTCACCCGATTACTATTAAACGTGAGTTTGGAAGTAGGTTCAACACATGATAAGGAATGACTGAACCAAGTTTCAGCTTAACCTCAATCCATCTGAGGTGTTGTGATGGCAATAGGGAACAAACAATCGAAAGCAAGGACATAATTGGGAATCACAATGCCAAATTTCAGCCTTGTTGGTCCTTGGGAAGACCCCAATGTGACACTGGAGGGGTCTTGCGTTTGATGAAGATATCGAATGAACCATTAAATGTAGGAAGTTAAAACGTACTTAGTTTATGATAGCGAATCACAATGCCAAATTTCAGCATTGTTGGTCCTTGTGAAGACCCCAATGTGACTCTGGAGAGGTCTTGCATTTGATGGCGATATCGAATTAACTATCAAACGTAGGAGGGTAAAAAGTACTTAGTTTACGATCGCAAATGACAATGCCAAAGTTCAGCCTTGTAGTTACCTGGGATGCAGTAGAATTAATGATAAGTCAATGAGTGATGGCTTTGCCTTTTATAAATATAGAGATTACTTGTGTATTTAATACATTGGTTTTAAGCAAGTAGTTACCTTCTTATAATCTCTAAGAAGCTCAGTAGTAGATAGAAATTTTATATACAACACAAGTCAGTAAGTTAAGGACTAACCAGCTGTCACAAAAACTGACGCCATGTAGTAGCTGCTTAAAATATGAATATTTTGTGCATTTTAGAAATACATTTTAGATATGCTAAAATATCTGCTAACATTGTTTTACCCTGTTACCATTGATTAAAACAATGTTAAATATTCAGACTTCCACATTAAAGTACGTATAAAACAAGAAAATTTGGCATTTTCTGATGGTACGATTAACCAAACGTAACCACAAGTATAGATAAAATAAAACATTTCAATGAATTTCCAGAGGCATGTTACATTATAATCATTAATATAACACATTTTATACCATACCTAAACACTTTATTATTAGTCAAGTGTCCCAAGAAACCTACTACCATAATAAGGGTCTAAAATCTCTATAAATACATAAACTCACACACCATCATTATCTTTCATCAGCTTTATAATCATGGTCTTGACAAAGCCCAGATAGTGTATTTTTCTTACTGCTAATTAGCAACCCACTTAATGAGACTATAATAAGCTGAGGTTAAAATGTTATTGCACTCTTCTCTTTTTGTACACGTTAGTGTGAATGTATTTGTGAAACGTCATGTGAAACAGGTGATACTACAATAGGCGTAACGGGCCATGTATGCTAGGCAGTAGCAGTTTTACAGGGTCCAGGCGTGACGTGGGGCTACATTTTTACAAAGGGATTAGTCGCGCTAACTATTTCAATTACTTGTGGTGGCAGTCGTCAAAACATTTCAATGCTAGCTATACCATGTATATCTATGCATGTGACAACTAAGCGTTGATTTGATAATCCCGTTTTTCCGTTGTAGCTGTTTAAACCAACGTTCTACAACGTCCTGGGTTTTACTAATAATGCATCGGCATTTTTGTGAGGGAAAGAGGTAACATGATTCCTTTCTAGAGGGGAGGTTGTGGGTGATGCTCTTCCTGAGGTGATATAATACTCCTGCTTACTATGTTACTGAGAGTATTCTCACTCTATCTGGGTTTGTGTACCTGTAAGAAATTTAGAAACTTGTAGGTGTTAGGGACTTTTACACTACGCCTGTTGCTTGCAATTGTGTGTGTCTATTGCTTGTTGGCTCCTGTTGTTTCTGTAAGTAAGCCCAGTATGCCTTCAATTAGCCATTTGAACATTTCACCATTTGAAAAGTCAACTTAATAATAATGAATCATAATAGAAATAATAATGGAACAGAATTAATGTTTTAACTCTTATACATAAAAGTTAGTCATCAATTTAATTTAAAGTCAAAGGCATAACAACTGTCTTTTAAATCTTTATTCCATGGTTTAAATAGTCATGCATGTGACAAATGATATATTAAAATATTCATCCATCCTTTATCTTCCGCTTATTCCTTTACTAGGGTCGCAGTGGGATTCCGCATGCACATCCAGGGGAGACCATCTCAGGCCCTGGTTAGATACACCCAGGACAGGGCGCCAATCCATCGCAGTGCACGCACTCACTCGCACTGCCACACACACAAACTATACAGGGCAATTTAGAGCATTCAATTTACCTGGAATCCATGTTTTTGGACTGTGGGAGGAAACCAGAGAAAACCCACACGGACACGGGGAGGACATGGAAACTCCACCCAGGTCGGCATTCGAACCGGGACTCCCCAGCGGTGGGAGGGGAACGTGCTAACGCTAAACCACCGTGTCACCCGTCCTGGAAGGTAATTGCAAATAATGAAGGATGCAGCTGTCCAGTTCGGTTTTGCACTCCCGCTGCATGTTTAGGCAGGGTGTGTTTCCAAGGGGTTCGTTTTGAACATGTCCTGCCTTATTGCACGATTTGCAATTAAAACATGGTTACTGTAAAAGGATGCCTCAGCTAGAGGACTGTTTGTAAAACTCTGATCGCTCTGGCTTTACTGAATGCCAGCAGAATGTTACATGATCAAACTATAAACATTGCTGGAGGAGGGACAATGCTATTAGATGATTTTATGAATGCTTAATATCAGTGAATGACAATCTAAATGCCTTATAATCAAGACATGTTTTATAATTATATGCTTCTAACTTTGGGGAAACTATTTAAAAGAGGCCTTTGAATTTGGTGTGGAATTTACCTGCCCTAACAGATCTATTCATTCCACCACTTTGGAATGAACTAGAACAAATCCAGACCCTTTCTACCATCCAAACAATCATGCATCCCTACGAAACCCAACTGCAGTTAGTACACAAATGCTAGAAATAAGGAAATCAGAATAATTTGTAAGTCACTCTGGATAAAAGCCTCTGCTAATTAACTAAATGTGAATCAGAATCAGAATAATTTATTAAAAAATTGCAGAAAACGACTTTTTAACCAGTGTTTCAAAAACTGGATTCTATGTATACAAAGGATAACCAAAACAATATTCAACTATCTATTTTTGTTAAACGATAAAACATAAAAATAAGTACTCAGTGGTAGTGGAGGTGTGGTTACAGTGTTGGGCTGTCAATCTGAAGGTTGTTGGTTCTAATCCCAGGTGCAGTAAAACTACCATTGTGGGTCCTTAAGCAAGACCCTTAACCCCTTAGTGCTTATGGGATGCTGGATCAACCCGGTTTTCTGACCCCAATCAAGGTGATAAGTCACTTTGAATAGATTTTGGTACATATTTGGATGTGTCGTTATTGTGCTTTGCCTATAGATGGCAGTATTGTTAGTTAAACGGTACATTTACTCTGAAACTTGAGCCAAAAATGTATTTAATATTAACATTTGGCTGTTATTGTTCAATAATTTTTCGAGTTTACACAAAAAAAGGTAAAATAACCATCGCTTTGGATAAAATAGCGTGCTAAATGGCCAAACGTTTAAAAGTACACAATAACAGCATATTTCGAAAAGGTAACACTTGTCAGAACACCGTCTAAAGAATTGAGACAAATAACGTATAAATGATGAAATGGCCTCAAAATTACATAATAGCTCACTTACTTAAATGTACTTTTTTTAATTTGCCGGCGAATGCTTAAACGCCTTGAGCGCTGGTTTCTTTGATATACACAATGCATCTCATGCTCCAGCGAGGTCAATTAATGATTGGTCCATGTCTGTGTCAGTCATCCTATCCAATCACAAGTTTACAACGCCCATCTCTCCCGCTTGCTCCCGCCTCCCTCCGTTTAACATCCAATAGTATTCTGATTAGATCCTCATTAGCTGCATCAGCAGCTGACAACACCACACGTCTGTTTGTTCCATTGTGTTTTTGGCAAAAAAATAAATAATAAAATAAAAATTTTTGCACGAGTCCATTTTGTAACATTATGCTCTTGGTTTGTTTGCAGTGTGTAGATGTTTTTTGGTTTGCACTTGTGTCCTATGTTGCAGGATCAACAGGGTCCTGGAGGAACAGTGTTTTATTTCAGTATGTTCTTGTACTTGTGTATGTAGATAAATGGTAATAAATCTTGAACTTAAAATGGAATGTACTAATGTAGAAGTCTGCAATTTGGACTTCTGGTGCTAGTTCCCTGAGCAGGTCATTTTTTTTCTAAGCTAATTTAGGGGAAATGTGCTAACCACTAAGCCACCATTCTGCACCCATCGAAAAATACAGTTTTTTTTGTTATTGTTGTTGTTGAACATTTTAACAATACACACACTAGGGATACAGACACATTAGAAAATAGAAACCAACACAAAAACATCCAAAGTACAATCTACAAGAAGACTGACAGACAGACAGACAGATAAAAGTAACAACACTATTTTTGCAGCTATATAGTATAAGTGTAACAGTACCCTGTATTATCTAAAAGATAATAACTGTTATACTAATTATAATTATATAGTATAGTATGATATTACATATATTGTTTTAATATCATATAAGGAAGCAGCTATTTAGTATAGTAAAACATATACAATATAAATAAAAATATGGGGAAAGAGAGAACAGAAATAGATAAATAGTCATATAAATAATAGTTAGTTGATGAGGGCGGCACGGTGGCGTACACACCTGAGTGGCTTATATTCGGTTACACTACCATTAGAAAAATAAAGGTAATTGTGACAATAAAAAATTGTATAACAATTGTATAATTGTGTGTATTTTCATTTATAAAACAGGTAGTTCTGGTCCTGAAATCTGATTGGCTGAGTCGTTTGTCCAGCCGTGACATTATTGACTATGAGACACACCTCTGTATTAATGCCTGATATACAATGATATACATTATTGTAACTGATGTTTCTGTAATTTGGCCCCTAGATGGCAGTATTTGAATATTAGGAACCTGTTACTCAGCAAACAGCGTTCATTTTAAAAACTGGACTAGATTACATTACAATTACAATAAATGCATTGATGAATAAAATCTTCTTTAACAAAAACTCTTTCCAGTGATTTATTCACAATAATGCCCTTTTTTTACTTAAATGCTTTATTAGCCAACTGACAATCACTGATTTTGTGCTTATTGTTATCTGACTATCCAGATATGAAAGATTTGTGTCTTTAGAGTTGTGCACGCCTGAGAGGATTGTATTTGGTTACACTGCCATTTGAAAATTGAAGGTAATTGTGACAATAAAAAATTGTGTAACATTTTCGTTTATAAAATGGGTAATTCTAGTCCTGAAATCTGATTTATTTTAAAAAGTGGAATAGATTACATCATGAAATGCCTTTTTCAACAAATAAAATCTTTTTTAAAAAAAACTTTTTCCAGTGATTTATTCACAATAATGCCACCCTTTTGTACTATATTGCTTTATTAGCCAACTGACAACTACTGATTTTGTGTTTACTGTTATCTGACTCTCCAGATATGAAAGATTTGTGTTTTCAGAGTTGTGCCCGTCTGAGTGGGAATTGTATTCGGTTACACTGCCATTTGAAAAATTAAGGTAATTGTGACAATAAAAAAATATTTTTATAACAGTGTGTATTTTCATTAAATTTTGTGGTAAAAAAAGGGGGCATTTGGAAGTATTGGCACCCGGGAATCTTCACTTTGTAGAATTTGGTCCTCCTTTAAGGTGATGAAATCTGGCAACCCGTGTGTGGCGCTGAGGTGCACCGTGAAGTTCACAGATCTTCACAGATCTTCTGAGAGAGGAAGCCCAGGCTGCAGGGGGTAGGCAGGGCTGCTGAAGTGAAAGAGGAAGAACTCTGAGCTTTCCCTTTTCAGGTTCTGGATGTCGTGCTGAAGAACGCAGGGTTTTCGGTTTGTGTTTGGACTTTAAACCATGGCGAGGTTAAGCGAGCACGGGATTCGCCTCAGCTCTGTAGGTATCTGCAAAGTCAACTCGGGTTGCTATGTTTACTGTGGATTAATGAACATCTTAATCTTTATGGTTCATATGTTCGCAGATGAGCCCGTCATACCTGCACAGCAACTCCACCAGCCACACATGGCCCTTCAGCGCTGTTGCAGAACTCATCGGTAAGATCAACACTGTTCCTCTGGAATCACAAAACTAACGTTTTATCAGTTTTAAAGTTTTGTATTCATCAACAAACGCACAGAAAAGTGTGCATTTAAAGGTCACAGAGCGATGGATTTCTTATGTGTGCGGAGTGAAATACAGCGTTGTAGCCCGGAAGAATAAAGTGCACCTGTTGTATTTTCGCTCGTTTTTTAACCTGTGCGATCAAATAAAAAAAAAAGTTTTTTCTAACTCGTTTTAACTGCAAAGCTGCTTGTGACTCAATAAATATAATTTTGATTCATGAACCGATTCCTTTGATCTATCGGTATAGTCTGGGTTTTCCTCTGGGTGTTAATCAGAGCCATGATTATCGATTCTTCAAGTTATCGATTTGATTATTTTGTATTGTATATAATGTCATATATTCAGTCAGTAGTTTAGGAAGACACTCACACATGATATAGGGGCATTTGAAAGCAGCGAATTCAGCCTTGAATCCATGTATTTGGAATGTGCCTTGTAGTCCAACATCAAGGTTATGCATTTTCTGTTCAAAAAACAGTGGAAGTCAATGATTTGATTATTTTGATACTTAATTTCTTACCATACGGTTTAATACGCAATATTTGTTACATTTTATTCATTAAGTTTCAAATAAACCACACCATGGCCCTTTAGAACTTATCAGTAAGCTCAACATTGGTCCTCTGAAACTAACTTATCAGTTTTATGGTTGTGTATTTATGAACAAAGACACAGAAAAGTGTAATAAATTATGCAAATTTAAAGGATAAAGAGCGATGGATTTCTCATCTGTGCAGGTTGAAATACAGCGTTGTAGCCCAGAAGAATAATGGGCACCTGTTGTATTTTCACTCAGTCACCAAATCAAAAAAATGATTTTTCTAACCCGTTTTAACTCCAAAGCTGCTTGTGACTCAGTATATAGAATTTTGATTCATAACCTGATTCCTTTAAACTATGGGTATAGTCTGGGTTTTCTTCTGGGTGTTAATCACAGCCTTCACGATTATCGTTTCTTCGAGCCAACGATTTGATTATTTTTGATAATTAACTTCCTACAATACGATTCAATACCCAATATTTGTTACATTTAATCCATTAAGTTTCAAATAACTAATCAGTAAGATCAACATTGGTCCTCTGGAATCACAAATCTAACATTTTAACGGTTTTAAAATTTTAAATTCATAAACAAATGCACAGAAAAGTGTAATAAACAATGCGAATTTAAAGATTAAAGACCGATGTGTGCAGGTTGAAATACAGCGTAGTAGCCCAGAAGAATTAAGTGCACATGTTGTATTTCATGGAAACTCCACCCATATTTGGATTTTATATATATAAACAGCACAATCAGATATGAATTCTGTCATAACACAACAGTCCATTACTGTGTTACTACATATCTGCAGCGTTGTTCTAATTCATGCCTCATGTCTGGTCTACTCTGCACCACTGAAACATTCACCGACGCCTTTGTGGTGGAGTGTCGTGTGCCTGCCATTTTTGAAAAAAAGTTTTGTGAACAGCCCTGATGTTTGGAAAATCTGAAATCTTTTTATGAAAATCATGTCCTGTATTAGTTTGATACATTTAATAATAATTATAATTAATAAAAAAGGCACGATTCTGTATTTTGTGCAAGTAACACTTCAGTTTCAAATCGATTCTTCTTCTTAAACCCTATTCACAACCAAGTTGAGATAATATTAAAGGTTTTGTCATGAAGCAAATATAAATCTGTAAACTGTAAATCCGTTTCAGTGGTGAACCAGCATGCAAAGTTGTTAAATAATATTTATTTTGTACGTGGAGCTTAACCATGTTTGCATCATGTGTATTAAAGATACTCAATTGACTCACAAAGTCCTTATCATAAACGATCCCATCTTAATTTGACCGCTTAATTCTATCTAGGGTCCAGGGGAGAGCGTTTCGGATGGGGGGCAGATGTCCAATTCACACTTATATTACATTTAAATTTACTTATTTAGCAGACCCTTTTATCCAAAGCAACAAAACACAGGTCAGTAGTATAGGAATACACTCACACACAATAAAGGGGCATTTTAAAGCAGCAAATTCAGCCTTGAATCCATGTATTTGGAATGTGCCCTGTAGCCCAACATTAGGGTTATGCATAAATTTTCACAGACACTTCAAAAAACAGTGGAAGCTGTTATTGCTGTAAAAGGGAAAAAGGACGAGATGTCATAAACCCTTGTGTAGGTGTAATGTATAGATGTTCCAATACTTCTAAATAATATACAGTACATCTACAAAATCTCTTCATGCGTGTACAGTATACTATGGTGAATGAAAGCGTGCATGTAAACGACATGTCTCACAGATTTGCGGTCTCTTGCTTTGGCTTGGTAGATAACGCATCGGACCCTGGTGTCACAGCCAAACAGATCTGGATCGATGTGGAATCTGTAAAAGGAGAGCTGTGTCTCAGTTTCACTGATAATGGCAGCGGAATGACACCAAACAAACTTCATAAGATGCTCAGGTGAGTCCTTTAACTTTACTGTGGTTTTTCCAGGTTGAATTGAATGCACTCAACCCTTATGGACTTTTTGTTTAAGTAAAACATACAATAATTGTAATAAAAATTCAGTTTGTACATTTAACACTATGGCTCTATAACTATTAATATTTTAGACGCATAATAATATTTTGCAGTTTTATATAGCTTTAGTTTTTGGTCTTGTTCTGATTATCAGTCCTTATTCGACTTTTATACCTAGTAGTTATTGTTACCATCATTTCACCAGCTTGTCTGACTCTTTCCATCCAGTTTTGGCTTTACAGAAAAAGGATCCGGTAAGAGCAGTCACCAACCCATTGGAATCTACGGCAATGGCTTCAAATCTGGTTCTATGCGTTTGGGCCGAGACGCATTGATCTTTACCAAAAATGGTGGCTGTCAGAGTGTGGGCATGCTCTCCCAGACGTTTCTGCAGGCTGTTAGAGCTCAGGCCGTCATAGTGCCCATAGCGCCATTCAACCAACAGACCAATATCCTTTTCACGCATTGCATTACATTTAAAAGTTGTATAGTTGTTTGACAAATTTATGCACATTTTCTATTTTTTCATCCATTTATTATCTTCTGCTTAATCCTCT
>JAOUQT010339048.1:0-12968 GCA_025769995.1 Xyliphius kryptos | reverse complement strand
GACAACCAATGAACACAGAGGACAGTTAATTAACTAATTAAACATAAATTAAAGTTAATTAACTAAACCAAAACAGGAAAGAAGCGCAGAGCTTCTTACATATAGCTGTTAAGGTTTGATTTTTTTTATTGTTTATCACTACTTACGATATATTAAAATTTTTGGCAACAATTTACCTACATCTAAGATTCATAACGCATTCTTAACACATTTTAAAGCTTTATAGTGTTCATTATGTGTTAAATACTTAAGCCCTTGTTAATGTCTATAGATGTAATTCATTATAAATGTTATATTTTAACTGTTCATTAACTTATTATAGAGACCAGTGACATAAAGGCTTATAATGTTTGTATTAACTAATAGCTTTTCTTAAAAAGCACTTTATAAGTTCTCATAACAATTTATAAAATATTGTTAGGTTTTCTTACAGACACAAAGTAATTTGTTGTCATTAATGACCTCTTTGAAAGAGACTGCATACATAGTTGTACATAATGTTTTATAAACACTGGTTAAAGCATTATGAATACGTTATAAAGCTTTATGAATACACTTTATAATCCATTATTCATAGAAAGTGTAACCATTTTTTTTTTTTTGTCGTTTTTATGTCTTTTTTATTTGACGGTGAAGGTATTCATCATAACTAAGACTATGTGAATGTTTAAAAGCTTGAGTGGGTGCATCCTTGTCAATATTTGTAAATACCTTACCAAATTTATCTGTACACATTTTTGTGCCTGTCATAAAGTCTTTGTTGAATGTGGAGAAGCAAAAGCTGAGCAACAAGCCAGGAGCAAATCCTGACAGGAAGAAAGCCAAAACCTGGATATCTTCAGTGAGTGCACTGAAAGAATGATTTGCATAAGCCTCTCTTTCATCTGAAGCAGACAAAACAGAAGTTTTTGGAGTTTGTGTTCGTTTGTTTATCATTTGGTATCCCCAAAATGCCACTTTTTATACTTTGCCATATTTATTTATTTTTTTGTACTTTTTTCAAAATAATTTCACATTTTACTTCACAAAATACAAATTGAGATACACTGCATCTTTGGTACGGATGAGTACAATGGATTATAAGAAATTAACCTTGGAGTAAATTATCTTATTCATAGGAACGTCCTTATAGTATGGTTTTGTCATAGATAGATTTTTTTGTTAATTTTCCTGCTGTGTTTGTTATCTGCTGTTTTTATTCAGGGCTCTCGTTTGCATGACTTAATTATGTTCACATGCATCACCCGTTTGCTTTGGTCTCATGTGACTCTGTTTTATCAGTGTTAAACATGTGACCTTGTTTAAATTAGTGAGAAGTATTTGATTTATCTCAGGGTCAGGCTTTTTTTTGCATCTTCCTACCACATCATCTTCCCCCTGAAAGTAATCATTAAGTCTTTACTCTCCTCCTTTCTTTGACATTCTGTAACATTCTTTCGTTCGATATTTAGTTGCATTCTTTTGACGTGCTCCATCATGGCACAGTGTTATATTGCCTCATTTCCTGCAATCGCAGTTGCATTCCCTTTATTTCAGGTTCTTTTGTTTTAGCTTTCTATAAATTTACATTTATCTCAGAGTCTCTGGCTGCTTTGTTGAGTTCTTGTGTGTACATTTTTATGTGATTCCACGTAATTTTGCTGTCCTCACGTCATAATAAATCAGTATGTCAATGCTTCCTGTTTCATGTTGCTTGGAGCAGGCCAGAAGCTGATACACCACTCCATGTTGAGTCCATCTTGGTTGTTCTTGGTCTTCCATGTCATCTGAACGTTTCACTTGTCCTGTCATAACTGTATCCATACCTACATATTTTTTCACTCAGTCATCACTAATCCTCTCACTTTCTGAGAACCTACAAGGCTGAAACTTGGCATCAAGTACTTATCTACATTTGTACTTATCTACCTACATTTGATGGTGTGTTCCATATCACCATCATACCCATGTCGTGGTCTTGCTGAGTACCTACAAATCTAAAACTTGGCTCCTTCATTTTGTATCATGTCCTTGATAAAAAATAAAATGCATTTCACTGTTCTAAATGCAATGGTTTGTTTATCACCATCAAATGCAGGAACCTTCTAGTGTTACATCAGTGTCATCATGAGTACTTACAAGGCTGAAATTTGGCATTGTGATTCCCAGCCATTTATTCGGAAAAACAAAGTACTTCCCACCCTCCTACGTTTGATGGTTTGCTCGCTATCGCCATCGAATGCAAGACCACGGCAGGATCATGTCTTGCCTTTCCGAATACCTACAGATGAGAAACTTGGCTCCTTTATTCATTATGATGTCCTTTTCACTTTCCTAAATTCAATAGTTCATTTGATTTCACCATCAAAGGCAAGACCCCTCCAGTGTCACATCTTGGTATACCAAAAACCTGCTAGGCTGAAACAACTTGATTACCCATTATGTCCTTGAAAAAAATGATGGGTTCACGCTTTCCTGTATTTGATTATTCGGTCACTATCACCATAGAACGCAAAGCCTCAGATGGATTGGGGTCTTTGCGAGCATTTTAATAGCCACAAACCTCACTCTATAATAATAATACGTTCATTTAAAATATATAAACTTAAAAGCCATCACTCATTCAAAAACAATTGCGTATCAACTTTGGCATTGTTATCAAGTTGGATATTGGAACTTGATAACTCCATAATTGGAAAGCCACTAGTACTCCACTAGTGTTTATTTAAAGGTACTTTTAATAATATTGCAGTTTATTAAATATATTAATATTAATATTGCAGCTTATAGGTCAGGTTTAATGAAATAATAGTAATAATACATAATAATAAACTTACATGTGTCACAATGAATGGTATTTAGTAATTTGAATGATTTAAACATTGGGTAACAATGTTAAAAATATAAATTAAAAAAATATATATAAATTGACAAAAGGCTGGAAAATATACTGGATATCCCACCAGCTCATCACATGGCAGACACAGATTTTAAACATTGCCATATAAAGACATAAGGTTTACTCCTATCATGCTACTGTTTTTTCCCCCAAACAAATATGAAAAAACACAGAATCAGACACCCGGCCAGCAGCATTGGTCTGTGGTGCAATTAATCCTACAGTACAGTAACGCACAAACAAGTATTTATTTCATAAATAAACAATAGTCAAACCAGCATATTTTTATTTGTGAGGTGACATTGGTTCCTAGTGCACAGCCATACCACTTTATCTCAAACTTACTTGGTGATCTGTATAGCAAACAACTTTTACTATACTGACAAAAAAAAAAACAAGATTCCAGTGAGTTAAGGATCTAGTCAGCATTTTACAGCAGACTGGTCTGGTCACTGGAGTGCCATAAATGTGAACATTTACATCAATGAATAGTGCTTAATCAAGCAAAACTGTTCATACTGGTCTCATAGAATGAAGTAGGAGAAAGTTATTTTACATTTTTATCATCACTCTGGTGATTGGGTTATTGCTTCTGAATCTAAAGGACATACTCAAGAAGCTTTTCAAAGCTCCATTAGGCTCTCTGTGTTTTCCACTAATACTGCTCTGAGAATAAGCCAACAGTGCTCTTTGTTCATGTTTCATGATTGTTGCAGTGTTTACTATGCAAAGTCAAGAGTGTAGTGAATGTTAAATGTGAAAATGATTGCTAATGATTTTATGTCAGGCAGGCTGACAATGAAGTGAGCTTCCAAAGTTATGGCCCAGTGAAAATGATTGCTAATGATAAACAGGTGCTGTTTACTTTGTAGTTAATATGATCTGTATTCACAGCACACTTTATTATCAATTATAAAGTTTGCTTTTTTAAACTTTAACAAACTTTAGACGCAGGCAGCATCTGCAAGTTACTGTTGGTATAAAAGTGAATTATTTCACATGGTTTGATTAATAACTTTATCCACTACATAATCACCATGAAAGATCTTGTTAAGAACATGTTGGTTTAGGATTACTCAGTCATAATAATTGAATCTTATAAATGCCAAAACTCTTACTGACTCTTCCTAATTCTGTCCTAAAAAAATGAACTGCTTCTTAATTTCCTAAATTCTATGGTTCATTTGGTATCACCATCAAACACAAGACCCCTCCAGTGTCACATCCTTCCTGAATAGCCACAAGACTGAAACTTGGCACTGAGATTACTTACCATGTCCCTGAAAAAAACAGGCTCTCACTTATCTACGTTACATTATTTGTTTGCTATCGACATTAAACCCAGCACCTCAGATGGGAGTACCTTCAAAGCTAAACATTGGCTCCATCTTTATCGTGTCCTTGAAAAAACCTACTGATAAAATTACGTAAGAAACAACCATTTACATTACATTTACATTTAGTCATTTAGCAGACACTTTTATCCAAAGCGACTTACAAATGAGAGAACAGCGAGGAAACAGTAGTCACAACACATACTTTATTCATTCTACATATTAAGTTCAGATTTTTATGTTCTCCAAACCACACTTTATAATTATATGTTTATTTTAAAAATAAAAACTGCAATGCAATCACTCAATCAAAAACTTTGTAAATGACAACTTTCAAGTTTTCCACTATAGCACAAAAAGGTATTCCGCTAGTCTGTTTTATGAACATGTTCTATCTCTTTTGTGTCAATTAACATTTATAGTTTGTGTATTTGCTGTAGTTTTAAAACCTTTAAACCCCACTAAATTCGGAGAAAGTTGACCATATTTTCTTTACTAAATAAAGCTTAAAATATATCGAAAATACTTAGAACATAGAAACTAGACCCGGATCAGGATTTGTTCACTTAAGCCACCCTGCTTGAAATCATAAAATGATAAAAGAAATATGTTTGCTACTACTATGTTTTTTTTTTTGATAAATCATATGATTTGGACTGACAATGCAATAAAGTTACTACTGCATTTTGATTATTTGCTGCTACAAAAGTAATTTGCTCTTGCCATTGAACCCCACACAGGAATTACCATAAGAATTAACACAGAAAGAAACATAAAAATGCATCCAATGAACAGTGAGCAAGCAAATCAGCAGGCAGGCTGACAATGAAGTGAGCTTCCAAAGTTATGGCCCAATGATCAGTTCTGCCTGTCCACGAAGGACCTCAACTTGCAATTACCTTGTCGTAACTCGGCCAAAATATATGAGCCTATTCGGAACTGTGAAGCTGACCAATCCTGAGTTATTACTCAGCCCTGGCCTTTCTCACCTTCTTTCTATGTCACTCTCCACCGTAAACATATCCAATGGCAGTTGTTAATAAGTTTTTCCTTATCTCTCGTTTCACAAAAGGTAGTGCATTGCTTGCACACACTTGATAAAATTTTTAATCGTTTTTATACAGGTTTCTTTTGCCTGTTTTTTTCTTCCTTTTCTTGCTCTACAATAACCCTTCTAATCCAATCTGTTTCATTCGTCTGTAAAATATATACCAAAATTGTGTAGTTCAGCTTTTTGTGTAAATTGTTCAGGCAAACTGTAAGTCAGCATGATCTGGAAAACTTTTGAGTGATGGGTTTAGTGTGTGGCTTCTCCAGTGAGAGATTTAGCAAGAAGAGTTCATGCTGAACTTGCGTATTACAACCAGAACTGTACTCTCCCTCCTTTCTGTCTCTTTTAAATATTTACTAAAATCTTTACCAACACAATCACAACCTTTACTAACTAGAATTAGTGGTAACCCTTTCTGTGAATCCAGTATGCATAATGCATTATAATTGCATACATACAGCTTCATAAAGTATTCATTAAGTATTTGCAGCATTTGTTAATGTACATGGTTGTTTAAAATCATAAATTGTTATACGTATTTGACATAATGCTTTATAACACAAAGCGATGTAGTGCATCATAATATGAACTTATTTAAACATTATATTATTTGAATGTTTAGACCAGATGATTACACTTTAATTAAAGTCTGTAAAAAGCATTTACAAGTTTTTATAAGTCATTATGTAATACTATGTATGCAGTCTCTTTTAAAGAGGTAATTAATGGCAACACTTTAATTTATGTCTGTAAAGGGAGCTTATAGGCTTTTATAAACACTTATGAGCATTTATAAAGTCATTTTAAAGAAAAGCACTTGTTAAACACAAGCGTTATAAGGCTTTATGTCACTGGTTTCTATAAAAAGTTAATGAACATTCAAATATATAATTTATAATGCATTATGTCACTTTGTGCTATAAAGCATTATAACATGTTCTTATAACACTTTATGATTGTGGTTATGTTATGTATATAACACTGCTACCACCCCCCCCCTCCCCCCACACACAGATTCTGTGAACTACACACACTGCCTACTTCTGCATTCCTGCTCATGCATACTAACTCGAACCCATCTGTTAATTCTCAGCCCTGCAATCTCACCAACTCTGTTGCTTTTATGTTTATCTGTGTATATACAGACCTAAGTGAAGGTGTGAATATATTTTACATTTCAGCAATATACAGTGGTAGCTCAGTGGTTTGGGTATTGGACTATCAATTAGAAGGTTGTGGGTTCAAATATCGGGTACACTGAAGTTACCAATGTGGGTCCTTGAGCCAGACCCTTAACCCTCATTGCTCCAGAGTGCTGCATCATCCCTATGTTCTGACCCAAACCAAGTTGGAGTAAGTTGCTTTGGATAAAAGTGTCTGTTAAATGACCAAATGTAAATGTAATATAAATTACAAAAATGTTGGGAAACTAAGCAAATTATGAATAAAATCTGAATGCAATGATGTGAAGGTGCCAACATCTAATCTTTTATTCAGAATAGAACACAAATCACAAATTAAAAGTTTAAACTGTGAGGATGTATCATTTTAATGGACAAATATGTTGTTTCAAAATTTCATGGCGTCAAAAAATCCTAAAAAAGTTGAGACAAGGCCATTTTTACCACTGTGTGGCATCCCCCCTTCTTCTTCCAACACTCAACAGACTGTCTGGGGACAGAGGAGAGCAGTCTCTCATGTTCTTATGTCTAATACGGGCCTCTAATTGTTCAATCATCTTGGGTCTTCTTTGTCGCACCTTTCTCTTTATGATGCGCCAAATGTTCTCCATAGGTGACAGATCTGAACTGCAGGCTGACCATTTCAGTACTCAGATCCTTTTCCTACGTAGCCATGATGTGATTGCTGCAGAATGTGCTCTGGCATTATCTTGTTGAAAAATGCAGGGTCTTCTCTAAAAGAGATGATGTCTAGATGGAAGCATATGTTGTTCTGGAACCTGAACGTTGTACATAGTTCTCTGCATTAATAGTGCCTTTCTAGACATGCAAGCTGCCTATGCCACAAGCACTTATGCAGCCCCATACCATCAGTGATGCCGGCTTCTGAATGGAGCATTGATAACAACTTGCTTGGGTTATGCTTGTCCTCTCTGGGCCGGATGACATGGCGTCCCACTGTTCCATAAAGAACTTCAAATCGTGACTCATCTGACCACAGAACAGTCTTCCATTTTGCCATACTCGATTTTAAAAGACCCCTGGCCCAGTGCAAACGTCTGAGCTTGTGGCGCCTGCTTAGAAATGGCTTCCTCTTTGCACTGTAGAGTTTCAGCTGGCCACGGCTGTTATTTCCTTGAAACTGGCATTCCTGTTTGAGATGTAGTGACATTTAAGGGCCTGGAGATCACGAGCATCCAGTAGAGTTTTACAGCCTTGACCCTTACGCACAGCGATTGTTCCAGATTCTCTGAATCTTTTGATAATGTTAAGCATGGTTAATGATGATAACTTAAAAGTCTTTGCTATTTTACGCTGGGTAACAATGGTGGTAACAATCTTTCTGTGCAACATTGGTGGAATTGGTGATCCTCTTACCATCTTGGCTTCAGAGAGACACTGATACTCCGAGAAGCTCTTTTAATACACAATCATGTTGTCCGTTGACCTAATTAGTGTTAATTGGTTTTCTAGCTGTTCATTATATGCTCAATATCCTTTTTCCAGCCACTTATTGCTACTTGTTCCAACTTTTTTGGGATTTGTTGACACTGAAATTTCGAATCAATGTATTTCTCCTTTACAATGTTATATTTACTCAGATTAAACATTTGATTTGTCATCTATGTTCTAGTACGGATAAAATATTGACATTTGCCATCTCCACATTCTTTTATTCAGTTTTTATTCACAATTTGTTTAGTATCCCCAATTATTTGGAATCCGATTTGTATATTCTTTGAGACCTAAGATTAATTTACTCAATAAAAATATGGTCTGTTAAAAAAAAGTAATTTTTATTTTATTTACTTTAGTTTACTTTAGTAAGTAATCTTTATTTTATTTTTGAAACATTTATGCTGCGGCTCAAACTTTTTTTTAATTAATAAAATGCATAATTGGCTAGGTCGGAAATGAAAGCCCCTAATTGAACATTATAATCTATATTTTTACACTAAATAAACGTCCATTACAGTACATTTAAATTTTACTGTGTCTGGTTTATTCATTGTAATTGGCAAACAAAATTTAAGCAAGACAATTGTCAGAACCATCTGTCCTTGGGTCTAATGAAGTGTGCATTGCATATTCTTAAATGAAAATCCTTATCTGTATAATATTAATGTATAAGAAAACACTGTACCTGTACAAACAGGGCAACATTCTCCATCGGGAATGTAAGGGTCATCGCACTCAGGCTCTGCACACTCAGCTTTGGAGCAGAAGGAGATGCCTCCTCGACACTGGCAGAGCCAGCAGGGGTCTGTACGGTATACCTCTCCCTCTGCAAACTCTTTTTCATCATGCACACACTTGGAAACTAGAATAAACAACAGTGTAAGGTGATTAGTCGGGATCAAGATGAACTTTAGTTTCAGCTTTAACAAGTTTTCAGTAAGAATCTACAATGTAAATAGTCGTGGAAATACAGAAAACGCATTGAATGAGAAGGTGTGTCCAAACTTTTGGTCTGTACTGTATGTTGTGAATCGTGCTGAATAGTAATCTCTCTCCCCGTCTCTCTTACTCCATTCATGAAGCCGTGCGGGACACGCCCCCTGCGATAATTGAGTCTCATTTAAATGTAAGTTACATTCAAACTGCTGATGCTGGAGGGCAAGTCAATGTAACTGACCTGTTGGGAAACCATTGCCTCACAAAGGATATAGAAAGTTTTCTGTTTGTGTTTCTCCATTTAACTGATTACAATATCAGTGCGGGACCTAGTACCAAGACATCTGAAACTTAACACTTGATTTTTTTAAGATGTCAAGCTCCAAATGCATCTGCTAGATTTTCCAAGTATTCATCGCACTCCCAAAAAAAGCAAATGTCGAGAGGCATTTTCGAACTATGCACACAAAATACGACAAATAATTTTCACCCAAAAGCAAACTTGGTCAGTAAGAACTACTTACTGACGGTCATGGAAGGCAGCTTGAGATCAGCAGCTACTGTTCAGACTACTCACACCTAGCTGACCCCATTTAGTACAAATCATCAGAATAAGAGTGTTTTTTTCAGTGGATTGCCTTGTTTTGCCAATAATATTACCATTTATCTGCTCAACACCTGAGACATTCTCCCCTGGATGAGCATGGAAAACCCAACCGAAACCTTAGTACAGGATTAAGCGGAAGATGATGTATGGATAGATGGATGGATCCCTTTTAGGGGTTGCCACAGCGAGTCAATCTTTTCCACCTCACCTGTCTTCTGCATCTTCTACATTAACCCCAACTCTCTGCATATCCTCCTTTATCTTATCTATATATATTCTCTTTGGCCTTCCTCTCTGTCTCCTCCCTGGGAGCTCCATCTCCAGCATCCTCCTACCGATATAGCTACTGTTTCTCTTTTGCACATGTCCAAACCATCTCAGCCTGCCCTCTCGAACTTTCACCCCCACATTTTCAACCCCTGCTCTCCATCTGATGCCATCTTCCTGTCTCTCTGTCAATGCCACTTTCTCCAAACCATACAACTAGGCTTGTCTCACTACTCTCTTATTAACCTTTCCTTTGACTTTTGCTGCAAACCCTTTATCACATAACACTCCTGACATTTTTCTCCATCCACTCCACCCTGCCTGCGCTCTCTTCTTCACCTCCTTTCCACACTCCCCGTGTTCCTAGACTGTCAATCCCAAGTACCTGAACTCCTGCACCTCTGTGACCATGGATCCCTATAGCCTGCTCCACCTACCTCCATTTCATTCACATGTATTCTGTCATATTGCCGTTGACCTTCATTCCTCTCCTTTCCAGATTATATCTCTACTTCTCCAAGTTCTCTCCTAACCATTTCCTGTTTTTACTACAGATTTAAATGTCATCGGTAAACATCATAGTCCAAGGCTATTTCTGTCTGACCTCAGAAGAAGATCTATTTAGATTTATGATATGATATAGATATATGAATTATTATTAAAATTGTAAAACAAGGTAAATGCTCAAACCTGATCTAAGATCGGTCACACAAAAGTGTAATTAATAGAGTTGTATTATTCGTGCTGTCACTATCAAGGATAAATCATGAATTAATACAAAGTATTTCTAAAAATGGCTGTGTTTCTCTCCCTATATTTATATTTCTAACCGCTGTCACACAAAAGCCAAATTCTGAAGAGAGGGGTACCATATAAACTCCTCTAGGCCACACTGTGAGACAGACACTTGCTAGCAGCATACACTTCTCACCCTGCTGTCACTGCTCACTTACACAAACTTCAAACACTCACACACACACACACACACACACACACACACACACACACACACACACACACACACACACAAACAGCTTCAGGGTCTTTCTTTCCCACACAGACAGACACATGACCATACATACTGCTACATGAACTGTCGAATCCTCACACTTCCCCACATGGCTGCATGCAACGGCAGACAAGCAAAGCCTTTGACTCCATCCTCCCTTTCATAGCGAGACTGGTAGTCTAAGCACTTTTCCATTGTTCACTCAGCTTCCTTGTTAAGTCCATTAGTTTCACTACATGGCACACATTCACAGCAAGGCCAAGAGGCTAGAAAGGGAATTTAGACTGTTGATAAAACAGGGAATATTTGGCAGTGGCACTAAATACACTGAGAGCTTTAAGTTTTTTGCACTGTGTAAAAAAAAGCTTTACTGCGTTGCCTTACTCACGCATATATGTACATGTCTTGTTACTCTGATCACTTTTAAAAAGTGCAATGTGATTTGTTTTATACTTAATTAAATGAGTTTTACATTTAACAAATCACATAATTCACTGCTCATAAGGAGAACACCAAAACAACACAGCCTAGATCTCAATGAATAAAGCATTTCAGTTGAAAATCTTTATTTAGTAGATAGTGGAATGTGTTGAGAACAAAACAACATGGAAATGATTAAAATGTGAATCAAAATTATTATCCCATGGAGGTCTGGATTTGGAATCATACTCAAAATCAAAGTGGGAAATCAAATGACCAGTGGTCAACTTCAGTGGAAATTTCTCAAGACAAGTTAAAATTTATCCTACGGCCAGCTTCATGGTGTACTGGCTTCACCTGGTGTACTGGCCTGTCTCCTGGTATCTGCTCCATGCTCTGGCCACTGTGCTGACAAACACAGCAAACCTTCTTGCCACAGCTGGCATTGATGTGCCATCCTGAATAAACTGCACTACCTGAATAACTTGTGTGGGTTGTAGACACCGCCTCATGCTACCTCTATGGTGAGAGAACTGGCCAAATGCAAAAGTGATCAACATTAGCCAGAAAGGAGGAAAACAGAGAAGAGGTCTGTGGTCACCACCTGCAGAAGCACTCCTTTATAGGGATTTGCTTGCTAAGTGCCTCCAATTTCTACATTTTGTCTGTTCCATTTGCACAACAGCAAGAGAAATTAATTCACAATCAGTGTTGCTACCTAACTAGACAGGTTGATTTCACAGAAATGTGGTTGACTTGAAGTTATTGTGTTGTTAGTGTTCCCTTTATTTTCTTGAGCAGTGTAATTTGAATTAATATTTTTTCAGATATGTAAATATTCATTATTTTACTAATTCTAGTATTTTTAAAGGTAAATCATGCAATTTACTTTAAATTATATTTTTTCTCTACCAAGCGGATAGCCCTCTGAATAACTGTACTCTTGATGTGGCTGTTAGTCGAGTTTACTTGGGTATTTTTTGTCTCATCAGAAGGACTTGGTCTTTGTGTCTTGGTCTCTGTGCCAGGGATCTGGATCTGGATCTGTTTTGGGAATTTCTTCCGTTGCATAATTGTTTTGAGCCAATTCTCTTTTCTCATTTTTTTTCTTCTTCATGTATTTGTTTACATAGGTGGTGTTGCCACAGCAGAGAACAGCCTTTTTACACACAGCATAGTTTGTAAGGTTTTTATTGTAAACATATCTGCATAGGATTACATTTACTACATTTCTTTATTTTTTTCATGAATAACTTGCTCTTACTCATTGCAGCATCTACTCTAAGTGCTACCAATTCACATGATGGCAACGACATCACACTGTGGCACAGAGTAGGAGAAAAAACAGTGTGCATGCAAGATGTGATTGGATTGGTGTTTGCACAAACTTACACAAAATAACTTCCTTTTTTGATTAAACAAACAACATACTAAACATTGAGAAGATCAAGTTGTTGTCCTGTACCTACTGTAACAATATGGTACCATTGTTTATATAGATGCTATCAATTTTTGTCTCGCTCTCTCAGACCATGGCCCGAGCCTTACATATACCAGGTCACTATCTCTAGATATTGCCGTATTGGACACACCACACTCGCCCAATCCACACCACCCTCCTGTGAAACACCTACTATGTAGTACAACATTGACGCAATACTGGATATACCACGAACACTGAAAAAAGAACTGAAACCTAAGAACACTAAAAAAACTCTTGCATATCTGAAGATCACTGGACTAAAACATTAATATACACTGGAGATCAAAATTAGAGAACAATTCAAGAACACTTGATTTTTTTCAGAAATAATGCACTCTTCATTG
>JAOUQT010339033.1:0-12969 GCA_025769995.1 Xyliphius kryptos | reverse complement strand
ACACTGTTATTATTTATATATTTACATGTTTAAATATTTACAATTGCATCTTTAAATCAGTTAAGATAGTCTGTGGAATCTGCTGTTCTACCCTCATTTTTACCTCAGGTTAGGTCCTAGCTTCTGATTGGTTAGTTCAGTCACATGAAAACTGTAAACAAGGAAGTGTTGTTGTTGATGTTGTGAAGTGTGGACACAGATTAAAAAGTGCTGCTTGAGAAAGTTATCTGTCTCCATCCTGCTGTTTTCTCACTTCAAGAGTGATCCAACCACCACAGATCAAACCCTCACATTACATTTGTGTGAGACACACAATGGTCATTGTTGAAAATGACTGGCCTGTGATCTTTGTAGTGTTGAAACTTTGTAGTGTTTACAATCTGGCTGAGCAACAGTATTTGTGTGTGTGTGAGGAAGGGATGGAGTGATGTTCATGTGTGCCCATGCGTATGACGTGGCATTATTTTATTATTATTATTATTATTATTATTATTTTATTATTATTATTATATTTTTATTATTCTTCCTTTTTTATTATCATTATTAATAATAATATCTGATAATTTACATATTTTAACAATACTATGTAAATAATCTTTCTCACCTCCACACTCTGTAACACTCCGCGCTCCCAGGCTTCTTGGGGTCGTTCTGACCTTTGGCCCCGGACATGCCTCACACAGTATCTGCCCCTGCTCATCTTGGTACGTTCCAGCAGGACAAGGAAAGCACACACCCTTCTCACTGTCATGGTATGTTCCAACACCACAGTTCACTGAAACACAGACACCACTTAAAAGTTAATAACCTTCACTCCAAAATCTAAGCACATGGAAACACATCACACTCAGAAGTGGGTTGTTAGTGTGTGTTGGATGTAAACAGACTATGTATGGAGGGAAATATGCTCAGTGCTGTGTGTTTTTATTATGTGTATTTATTATTCCACACAATTTTTTTTTCATTTTGTGGTCCCTTTTTAATAGTTTTAATAAGTTAAGTTTCTTTTTTACGTTATATTGTTCATCATAAATGAGTGTAAAGTGGCGCAACTGCATTGTGTTCACCTGCTTTTATCTGAACTCAATAAAAGAGAAAAAGTCTGAGAAGGAAAATGACAGGGAGAAGAAGGAGGGCGTGGTGTGGGCACAGAGAGAGAGAGAGAGAGAGAACGCGAAGCTTTTCAAATATAAAGTGTGTAATTGTAATCTCAAAGTCTCAAACTGATAGCCAAAAAAAGCTTTAATGGACCCTTCACCCCTTTTTTTGTCATGTTTCTCAAACTCTGTCCTATTCCACAATGAACTTAACCTGATAAAAGAGGTCAGGATTTTGAATATCTCCATTCAGTGAAGTCTAATCACTTTCCTCTTTATCTGATTCTCCTGAGGTCACTGAAGTCGATATTCTCCGGAGGTTCACGGTCCAAATTCACGCCATGACACTTTTACAGAAGAGTAATTTAAAACTGCAGCTTGAATAAACATCACGTCTCAAAAGACTCTGTGATGGAAAACCAAGAAGGAAACAATCGTGAATTCATGAACGACACAGGCACTGACTGCTATTTTATTATTTTTAGGAGTTTACACACATCTCTCTGGATAAAAATCTGCACCCTGAGCATGTATAAATTGTTTAAACGCCAAAAATAACAAAACTGGAATGTGTGTGTAACAGGATTTTCCAAGCAGCAGATTTGAGTTTTTTGACAGTGGGATTATATGGAAGTGGAAAAGAGCGAGAGCCGTACATTTCCAAACCACTGCATAATGAGTTCTAATAAACTCTCTCTCCCCACTACAAGCCCTGAACACCCCACACCCCCATTCCCAGATTGTTGTGGGGTTTACAATGGGGGTTAAAGTGAATTATGTGAACTATATTCACTGGAAGCAAGCGCTAGTTTATTAATCATTTTTCTCAATTCTTACAACAACAGAATCGGAGACGTAAACACATTCTGTCCAACAATAATGTGAAAGTGGTGCGATCATACCTGACATCACGAATGAGATCACTCCTTAGTCTGACAAAAACTATAACCGATTGGTGGAAGTTGTTGGAATGTGTCCAGTGTTTGTGAATTTAAATAAATAAACATATCATTTATTATTGAAAACACTTTAACCAATAAAATCCACACAAAAAAAAAAAAAAAAAAAAAACATACTAAACTGTGTGTGGAACACATAAATAATACACACACACACAGGTGACACGACATTATTCTCAATCAATCTGGAGAAGATCTTGAATAAAGAATGGAGGCTCTCACCACACTTCCTGTCCCACAGAACCTGTCCTGGGCCGCAGGGTTCAGAGCCATCTGCAGGTTGAGCCTGTTTCTTGGTCAGTAGGTACTGTGAGGTGCCAAAGGTCAAGTGGAACTGTTCTCTGTTTATGGACTTGCGGAGAGTCCGAATGGTTTTCCTGAGACGCTTCTCTGAACGCCGCTTCACACACGCGAGACCACAAGCCTCTGCCAACAGAGACACTCCATAACCACATCAAAAATACACACACACGTATATAATGTCTTTCATTTACGAGCTATGATCAAAGACAGCTAAACAGGAGATACTTTCACCAACAGAGGTGTGTTTAGTAACAAAAGAAAGTGATGTCAGTAATAACAGAAGAGGAGACGCTGCAATGCAAGAAAGAAGAGTTAGGTGCTGCACTGAAACCGACCTGTTACCTCCTCTGGGTCGACATCGACCTCAAACAGAGCAGTGATGGAGGAAGTCTCTTCTTCCTCCTCCATATCCTCCACTGCCGCTGTAGCTTTACGTCCATGACGACTTCTGTGTCGATGCTCTGAGGAGCTACAGTCCAGTCTAACAAATCTGAACTGAACATTCTCCGTAGACAAAAACCTCTTATCTAAGCAAAAATACACACGAAAATCATTCATTACTCAAAAAGAACTACATCACATCTGAATTTATTAACTCCCACAGGGTCAAAGGGCAATGAGGTGATAAACAGTGGTACAGATTTCTAAA
This sequence comes from Xyliphius kryptos, assembly GCA_025769995.1. NCBI lineage: Eukaryota > Metazoa > Chordata > Actinopteri > Siluriformes > Aspredinidae > Xyliphius > Xyliphius kryptos. The sequence continues at coordinate 9,961 of JAOUQT010339033.1, read as the reverse complement.
ATGATATTGTTTTATGCTGTTCATTTTACAAAACTCATTATTGTTAGTAGTAAGGGTCCAAGCACTGATGGTGCTGAAGCCTTATTATTTTTGTTGTTTGTCCACGAAAATGAAATATCTGAGAGAAAAGTAAGCGAGTGACAAGCTATATGATTTTGACTCTACACTGCTTAGTGAATACATTTTAATTACAGTTATCGCAAAAAAATACATGGGATTCTGCTCATTGTCCATTTGTGAAAATGTGAAACCTAAGCCCTAGGTTTCATCCTGTCAACAAAAAACTGGTCTTCAATGTCTATTGTCTGTATGTAAATATGAATAAAATTTTTAACTTTGCACATATCGATATCGCGGCAATATTACAACAAACTTGAATGGGTGGGGCTTTGAGCACTGAAATATAAGTAAAAAACTTTCTCCAAATCAAACCAATTGGTGCATATACTGTACACTCACTGGCCATGTTTTTAGGTACACTTGTTCAATTCGTTTATAACACAAATACTGTATCTAATGATCTAATCACATGGTCATAATCCAGTGTATTTATTCATGTAGAAGAAGTCAGTACAACATACTGAAATACAAACTGATCATTAGAATAGAGAAGAAATGTGATTTAAGTGACTTTAATAACGTGTCATGGTTGTTGGTACCAGATGGTACTGGACTGAGTATTTTAGAAACTGTTGATCTGCTGGGATTTTCATACACAACCATCTCTAGTCTTTACAGAGAATGGTCATAAAAATATCCAGTGAGGGACAGTTGTGTGAATGAAAATGACCTTGTTGATATCAGTGAGAATGCACAGACTGGTTCGAGATGATGATAGAAAGATAACAATAACTCAAATAACACCTTTTACAACCAAGGAATGTAGAATGCTATCTCTGTTGAAAGTAGGATACAAATATAATTATTATATACTGTAATTAATTACAACGCAATATAAAAGGGTTGTGATTATTTCATTCTACAGACACAGTGCAATGAAAAATTATACAGACTTGACAGAGATTCTGAGATTCGTATACTGTATATAATGTGTGTGTGTGTTTGTGTGTGTCTGAGTTTTACCTGAAAGTGACAGGATGAATCTCGGGGTGAGAAAATCAGGATTCCGTTTCAGGCTGCATTTCCCCTGAGACCATTTAAACACTGCTGTAGTATTAATCCTGTGTGAGCAAGAGGAGTCTGAACCTGAAACAAAAATACTATAATAATATAAAATAATAACTTTATATTTAATAAGAAATAAATAAAATCTTCACTTTCCAGATGTTTATAGACTGACGTTGAAGAGATGACATGTATACCGCCCTGTTACAACTTTTAAGCCCAGTTACTGCCATCAACATCAAAATGAGATCATATTTTTAATGAAAGTATAAAATGATGATCTGGGGGAGCAGTCAACAGGAAGTAGGACCCAGGGTTTGAACATTCCGATATAAATTATGTGAATTTAATTAAATATAAAGAATTAGACTCTCCTATAGTTTTATATTCAGTTTAGTTCCACAAATTTTGCATATGAGCTCAGGACCGTATGATTTGGGATTTTACAAGAAAAAGTAAAGATTATTTACACTATAATAAAGTGTTTTTACAGAGAAGTAAAGAGAACTATAAATAAAGTTTATAGAGTAAACTACAAACCCAGTTCCAAAAATGTTGGGACAAAGTACAAATTGTAAATAAAAATGAAATGAAATATGGAAAATTCCGTATTTTATTCAGAATAGAACATAGATGACATTATCAAATGTTTAAACTGAGAAAATGTAACATTTAACGAGAAGAATTTGGTGATTTTAAATTTCGTGACAACACATCTCAAAAAAGTTGGGACAAGGCAATGTCATTGTGAGACATCCCCTTTTCTCTTTACTACAGTCTGTAAACGTCTTGGGACTGAAGAGTCAAGTTGCTAAAGTTGAGGGATAGAAATGTTAACCCATTCTTGTCTAATATAGGATTTTAGTTCCTTAACTGTCTTAGGTTTTTTTGTCGTATCTTCCGTTTTATGATGCGCCAAATATTTTCTTTCTGGACTGAAGGCTGGCCAGTTCAGTACCCGGACCCTTCTTCTAAGCAGCCATGATGTTGTAATTGACGCAGTATGTGTTTTGCCATTGTTATGTTGAAAAATGCAAAGTCTTTTCTGAAAGATGGGAGCATATGTTGCTCTAGAACCTGGATATACCTTCCAGCATTGATGGTGTCCTTTCAGATGTGTATGATGCCCATTCCACACAAACGCATCCCCATGCCATCAGAACTGAACGCTAATAACAACTTGGGTCGTCCTTCTCCTCTTTAGTCCTAATGACACGGCGTCCCTGATTTCCATAAAAAACTTTAAATGTTGATTCGTCAGACCACAGATCCGTTGTCCACTTTGCCACAGCCCATTTTGAATGAGCCTTGGCCCATAGAAGATGTCTACGCTTCTAGATCTTGTTTAGACACAGCTTCTTCTTTGAACTAGAGAGGTTTAGCTGGCAATGGCGGATGGCACATTAAATTGTGTTCACAGATAATGTTCTGTGGATTGTGATTATTTTGTGATTTTCAATAAAAAAGCATGCCTGTACGTGATGCAGTGCAGCCTAAGAGCCCAAAGATCACAGACAACTCAATTTTACACTGTCAAACCTCTTTCTGATATTGCTCCACTATTTGTCGGCGCAGAATTACGGGGATTGGTGAACAGTGCACAAAGTTCCTACAATGAATTGGTGTCTTGTGAAGAGTTGTTCCAGCCCTTGCGCACAGAGTTGCTGGAGCAATTCTAAACAGAACATACAGAGCCAGATAAACAAAAAAAAATGTAAGTATGGAGTTAAAACACAGATACTTCTTGTGAAGCTGGATTACAATCTGTTTTTAATTTGTCATACACCTTCATTGCTAGGCGATTTTCAGCTGCATGGATGAGTCAGCTTTTTTAATGCCCTAGGTTTGGTGTTTCTTGTAGTAGTCTGGCCCTTTTCATCCAGACCACATTGTAGTATTCCTCATCCAAGTTATTCTCCGTCTTCCACCTCCCTCCACACACCCTGTCATTACAATTCCTTCAATGCTGCCATCGCGGAGCTTCCTCACATGACCATATTAATAAAATGTGGGATTTGAAAAAAGGAATATTTGAGTAATACGTTTTTATTTATTCCATTAACAATCTGTGATCTCATTCTTTTCCAGGTTAAAGAAGTTCCAGGTGAGAAGTAAACATGGTGAAGGTGTGAACTTTACCCGAACACTGATTCCTGTCGTCTCCTCGAGGTTCTCCTGTAGACCCAGACACTGGAAAACCACAGGTAACCGTGTAGGAATCTTCAGCACCTGGACACAAACACACAATACACACACAATACTTCCCAATTAATTCTGTGTGCCTCAATGGGGGCAGCACACTGCTCTGGATGTTCACCCCTAGATGGGTTAAATTCAGAGAACAATTTCCCTCTAGGGATCAATAAAGTAATCAAAAAAAAAAAATACACACAATACACACACACAGGATTGAGAGATGGATGAGTACATTAAGAACTGAAAGTGAATGTAATTAAGTCAAATGAAGTGTGTGAATAAGTGAAGTATGTGAATGAGTGGAGTGTGCGAATGAGTGAAGTGGAGGGTGGGAATAAGTGAGGTGGAGAGTGAGAATTAGTGAAGTAGAGTGCGTGAATCAGTGAAGTGGAGTGTGCGAATGAGTGAAGTGTGTGCATGAGTAAAGCAGAGTGTGTGAATGAATGAAGCAGACTGTGAGAATAAGTGCAGTAAAGTGTTTGAATGTTTGAATAAAGGTGAGTGGGCGAATGAGTGGAGTGTGTCAATGAGTGAAGCGGATTTTCTGAATGAGTGAGGAACTCACTGTTGCTGATGTTGACCTGTGAGTGACAGGTAAGGAAACAGTGTTCAGCTCCTCCATGTTTACTGCAGTTTAGTGTCACTCTCTCCGGAAACAATGGCGCCACAATACCTTCAGATTCTAAACGTTAAAAATCATAACGTCACAGTGCAGGAGACAAAACAGACCGACACAGTCATACACACAAACACACACACAGGCAAGTGAAATGTTTGTAACCCTCCAGGAAAGTTCATTCAAACTAGAAAGTGCACTTCCTGTAGAAAATGCTGTGTGTGTTGTGTGGACCCCATTATCACAATAATTAGCAATTACTATTAGCATTTAGCATTAACACCACTATTAGCAATTAGCATTAGCTAACAAAAATTACCATTAGCAATTTTGATGTACAATTGGTGTAGATTGTTGAAAAACTTTCAGCGTTAATAATATATGAAGAATCAAAACGTCTGTGATGATTTTTCTGAAATGTACAATTGAGGTCTATGGGGAATTTAAAGGAGGTTGTTCTAAACAATTCATTGTGGCTTAATAACTGATTTGTCAATTGATGAGATTTTTTACATCCTCATAGAGAAGACCCGTTTCTACGTTTTGAAGTTTTTAAATGAAGTTTCTAGATGAAACAATTAGAATTTTATGCCACAGAGTTCTATAAACCGGCTTCTGCTATAGTGCAGGCTAGAGTGGCTTTGGTCTTTTTAACATTGCAGGTATAAGAGTTATAAAAAGTGATACAAAAAACGGAGAGTGCGATCAGTCTGTAATTTGACATGACATGTCAGTCAGAAACCAGGTCCAAGCATTTAGAATGTTGTGTTTGTGCAATTTTAAGTCAGATCAATTTTTGGGCAGGAAAACCGGCACAGCGGGCACCTGGTTAGAAAAATCTCTTATCTTTGAACACGCACACTTTGCACATACACTCACGGTCATTTTGGAATGAGACTTTTGCGATCCCTCATTAACTGTAGGAGGAAAAACACACATGTATACAAATGTACACAAAAATAATAATAAAATCAAAGAACTTTCACTCTGCAAAACACAATCATCATAAAATCATATCTCCGGGTCACAGTGGATTTACAGTCCATCTTGAAAAATATCCAGAATAACATATTTAACAAAAACTAATCCAGTTTATACACTAAATTTTCACTCAGGCATAATTAAACACATGAAATAAAGATTCAGAGAAAAACAAATATTAACATTTCAATTGTGTGAAATTAGTTTCAAGAAGAAAGTGAAGAAAAGTAAGAAGAAAATAAAAGTATCACCTGTTTTTAACCCCCAGAAATAATAATAATAATAATAACTAATAATAATAATAACAAATAATAATAATAACAAATAATAAACTAATATTTAATTAGTATAAATAATAATAAGAATTACAACTAATAATAATTAATAATAATGTTTTCTCTTACCTATACAGTCTTTCTTGTTCCAATGAAGTCTGAACCCCGCTCTACAGTGACACTGAAATCCTCCCACGGTGTTTTCACACACGTGTCCACATCCACCATTATTAACACTGCACTCGTTAATATCTGTCATCATACAGCCTCATTAATGTTCATCATCGTCAACTTCATCAATATACAAATAAAATCAAAATGACAAATAATAACTACATTTGCATTTTCTGAAGGAAGTGCTAAGAAAAAAGAACTACAATTCGCATAACCCAAAGAGATGGTTAGAGAGTGAGGGGATGTGAGAGAGTGAGTGAGTGTGTGATTGAGTGAGTGTGAGGACCCCTGGCTCGCCATTTTAAAATGAAATGAGTTATAACAGTTTAAAAAAAAAAATTTTTTTATTTGTTTTTACTGAAATCTATAAATTCTCTCAATATAGAATTTTTCGATTTTAATTCCCAAAAATAAATAGTCAACAAATAATCAATAATCAATCTAAAAATCATCAAATTAACTCAAAAAAGATACAGGGAAAGTATCTCTAAAGAATAACATTTAAATTAAGTTTCTTGGTGAAAGTGGGAGGAGTTTACACCAGTTCTAGTTGTACACTCTGCCTTTTATCTCTCTGTGACATCGCACACTAACTTCTTAGAATTGTACTGGGTTTGATATAAGAGATATAACATATTGTGTAGACGAGGTCACTTGAAAGAGATTGGAGCCTGTAAAGTAGTGGCAGGGGATAGTGTAGCTAGACAACATTGGATGGTGGTTTGCAGGATGACTCTAGTAGTTAGGAAGAGAAGGAAGGCAAATGTAGAGAAGAAGACCAAATGAATTTGGAGAAAATGAGCATCTCATTAAATTCATGAAAAAACAGTTGGACAACAATTAAGCGGAACTCACTCTGATTTTAACATAGGAGAATGTGCATTGGTATCTACCTTTATTTGTAGTATATCATCCGCAGGTAAAATAGGAGTAGTGTTCGATTCCAGTGTGGAATACAATGGGATTTCTTAAAACAAGGTGTTATTTATCAGACATGATTTTAACAATTCTCTGTTAGGAGTGTTACTGTGTTTTCGTAAAGAGCCAATAGCCTTAACAGCGGATGTAGAGCAAATGTTTTATTGTTTTGTGGTTACGAGAGGATCACAGAGACTTTCTGTAATTTTTGTGGTTCAAAGATAATGATGTCAGCAAAGACATAATTAAATATGGAATGAAAGTTCATATGTTCGGGAATAGTACTTTACCCACTGTAGCCATTTACTGCATGAGATGAGCTGCCCAAAAAAGCAAAAAGAGCATAGTATCGATGTGAGGCGTTTTGTTCAAAGCCACTTTTATGTTTACAATGGTCTTATATCAGTCGGAATGCCAGAGGAACAAATTAATTTGCTCAGAAGAACACAGAACATGTTGGCCGAGACAAATTTATATCTTTATAAAATTGCCTCAAATAGAGGATCATGCAAAAGATTTGAACCATGATGTTGAACCCCTCCTAGTCCAAAGAAGTTTAGGACATTGGGATTTGCAATCTGACACTTTCAGCTATCGGGTTTTAAATAAAGAGAAACCATTTACAGGTAGAGGAGTGTTGCCAACTGTTAATAGTCTCTAAGACTCTCTAGGATTTGTTGCACTGATCATAATGCAAGGCAAAGTCTTACTGAATTTTCCACTGAGAAAAAAGACTGGGATTTGCCGCTATCCCAGAAAAATGTAAATTGTGGAAAAAATTATTTGCAGGCACAAATAAATAAATGCTACCATCAAGGATAATTAAGAGATTTTCAGGTTATGGAATTATGCATTTTCTCAGATGCGTCGAACATAGCTATCGGAGTAGTGAAGGTCAATGTCAAATTTATTTTTTGTAATCAGGAAATCAAAATTAGCACCTAAAAACTCACGCACAATTCCAAGTTTAGAGCTTTGTGCCGCAACACTAGCTGTCGAAATATTAGAGTTAATTTGGGACAAACTAGACATGCAACTGGACACAAAATTGTGCTAGGATATATACATAACACATTCAGGAGCTTCTACACTTTTTTTTACATGTTGCAAACAGGGTTAGCAGGATTATAGCCGTAACAACTCCAAATCAATTAAATTATGTGCCAACCAATGCAAATCCAGCAGACCAAGCCACCAGGTTTATTTTGTCAAACAATTTTATAAGTAGTATCTGGCTTCGAATCCGCTCTTTTTGCACTCTGGTATACAGGCTGAGCCAAACCCATGTTCATTTACTTTGGTGGAACCAGATGATGACATTGAAATACAACCAGTTGTAAAAACACTAAATAAACTGCATTGGAACAGAATTTGCTTTTGAAACTATTCGAGAAGATTTGCAGTTGGAACATTTGTAAAATCATAGCCAAACTCATTGTTAAAACATTGTTAAAACCTTTAAACAAGCTAAAACAGTTATCAACCTAGGGGTACAACAACACGAAACTCAGCAATATAAAGACTGAAGTAAAAAAAAAGCACCTTCAAAAAACTCAGTCCCACTATAGATAAAAAGAAGCACTCACAAGTGGGTGGACGACTTTCAGCTACAAATCGTACAGAAGATAAAAAACATTTCCGTCTTTAAGTTACATTGGAACACTATTGATAAGACACTATCACAAACAAGTAGCTCACCAGGTAAGGCACATAACTGAAGAAGTTATACAGAGTGCTGGATATTGGATAGTGGGAAGTAAGAGACTCATGGCCTCCCTTATTCAAAAGTGTGACGCATGTAGAAAATTGAGAGGTCAAATGCAATCATAGATAATGGCGGACTTGCCAGCAGGCAAAGTAAATCCTGAGCCACCGTTCACTACCGTAGTTATAGAAGTTTTTGGGCCATGGTTGTTTTCAACACATCATACAAGAGGTAGAAGTATTCAAAACAAAATGTGGGCAGTGCTGTTCACATGTATATCAAGCAGAGCTGTACATATTTAATTAATAAAAAAATTGTTCACAGACAGCTTCATTAATGCACTCAGACAGAGTGGACCAGAAAAAGTTCTACACTCAGACAGGTACAAATTTTGTATGAGCATGCAAGACACTGGCTTGAATCTAAGAAAGTCCAGCAGTTGGGAAATACATGCAAGAAAAAGATGCATGCCTCTCACACAGGAAGTTCTTGGAAACGGCTTATCGGCATAGCAAGACACATCCTTGAAGCAATGTTGGCAAAAACTGAACAAACTTAGCTAAAACATAAAAATTATGAGTACATTTATAGCACAAGTGATGGCTATTATAGTTCTACCATCTTAAATGCAGCTATGCTATTAACTCAGAGAGTGGTTTCTGCTACTTTCTTCAACAGGCAAACTGTTTGGGAAACAATGGAAGCATGCCCAGCTTCTTAGTGACACCTTCTGGAAAAGATGATGAGAATATTTATCCACTCTTCAGAAATGGACTGGGGTAAAACCAAACTTCAAGAAAGGTGACATACTACTATTTAAAGACTCACAAGTCAACAGGAACAAATGGCTGATAAAACTGGTTGAAAACACCTTTCAAAGTAGTTAGAAGTAAGAATCATTCAGGATTGAACAGTGAAACTGTTAGAAAGAGCAATAACAGAATTTGTTGTTTCACTATCAGAGACTGAGTGATGATGCAGTTCAGAAGTGAAGTGTTAAAACCACAGGCCGGGAGAGTTGCGCCTTGTGGGCAAATACATATTGTGTGTGTGTAACAAAATTTTATTGTATTGTGACATGTATAATACTTTATAGATTCCAAAAGCAGCAGTGTATAAATAGTGAGGTAAAGCAGCCATAAAAGAGCACAAGCAAGTCATTTCTAGTGCCGGTCCCAAGCCCGGGTAAATGGTGAGGGTTGCGTCAGGAAGAGCCTCCGGGGTAAAATATTTGCCATATAAATTATGCGAATTAATCACTGTTAATACATCGCGGCCCTGGTTAACAACGACCACTACCAGTGCTGGTGGCAAAGAGAGTACCGGCGTAAACTGGGCTACTAAAGAATGTTGTTGAGGTTAAAAGGGTGATGAGTTTGATGTTAGTGTAATGGTGAATGTTGTCAGTGGCTATGGATTACAAGTTGGCTGTGAGTTGGAAGAGGAAGAGAGATTCTGGAAAGAGCTTTCCCAAACAGAGCATTCCCAAAGAGAAGAGAGTAATGATTGGTGCAGATTTTAATGGGCATCTTGGTGAAGAAAACAAAGAAGATGAGGAGGTTATGGGCAAGTTTGGTGTTAAGGTGAATCTAGATTTTGCAAAAGGGGTGAAAATGGCTGTGGAAAACACATATTTCCAAAAGAAGGAGGAGCACGGGGTGACCTACAAGAGTGGAGATAAAAGCACACAGGTAGACTACATTTTGTGTAGACAAGGTCAATTGAAACAGAATGGAGACTGTAATGCTAGTGGCAAGAGATAGTGTAGATAGACAACATAGGATGGTAGTTTGCAGGATGACTCTGGTAGTTAAGAGGAGGAAGAGGGCAAATGTAGAGAATAGGACAAAATGGTGGAAGTTAAGAAAAGAGGAATGCTGTGAGAAGTTCAGAAAATAGTTCAGAAAGGCTTTGGGTGGTAGCAAAGAGCATCCAGATTGCTGAGTAGCAGCAGCAACAGTGATTAGACAG
>JAOUQT010339022.1:0-12969 GCA_025769995.1 Xyliphius kryptos | reverse complement strand
TAGGTGGCACTGCTGACTTATTAATAAAACTGCCGTTTTGCAATTCCTTGTCTGTCATCTATCCTGCGGTCTTAACACCTGTAAGTAATGTGACCGTTAGTAGATTCATGTGTGAAGCTAATCTATTAGAAATAAGTACTCACAACGACCCACTGGTAAAAGAAAAACCAAAAATGTACTGTTGCGAATATAATTTTCCAAAGAGCACATCAACTGGCCTAATGAAAAATGGATAAACATATCGTGGACTGATGAAAGTAATATATATATATATATATTGGGTCCAAGGGCTGCTGTCAGACGACACCCAAATTCTGAATTCAAGCTACAGTCTGAAGACAGTGGCACAAACATGATTATGGGCATGTTCCTTTTACTATGGTGCTGTGCCTATTTACCCCGCATACCAGGGTTTGTAGATATCAAAATACTTGAACAGGTCATGTTGCCTTACACTGAAGAGGAAATGCCCTTGAAATGGGTGTTTCAACAAGTAAACAAACCCAAAACACACCAGTAAATGAGCAAAGTCTTGGTTCCAGTCCAAAACAATTTAGGTTATGAAGTGGCCAGCCCCAACCTCCCTCCTCTTAATCTGATAGAAAACTTGTGGGATGACATGAAAAATGCTAATTAATTGTGGGATGTAGTCAAAGCATTTTGGGCAGTTGACCAGTGCAAGAAGTTTGTTGACTCTATTCAACACAGAGGTGAAGCAGTTGTAAAAAAACTAAATATTAGGTTAGTGATTCACAGGAATGCTAAAGTCCTATAAAAAAACAGTACATATTTTGAGTTAGTAATATTTTGTAAATACTCTTTTTGTTATTTTCTGTAAAGTAGTTAAATTTTTTTTTATACATTTCTGCTCATGTTTTGATTTGAAAAGCAGTATGCAATTTTCTCAATTCATGGAATTAAAAACGACTCTAATTTTGAACACAACTGTATATAGGGGCAGTTTTTGAGCAGCCAAGTTACCTTTAATCCATCTTATGAACTGTGGTAGGAAACCAAAGATCCTGGAGAAAGCCCATGCAGACATGGGGTGAACATGGAAACTTTAACCAGGTTACAAAAAACATCAAAATTTTAGATGTGTTATAACTGACTAGATTTTTGTCTGTAGATTAAAACAAAGCTATTTATTAGACCTAAAAGATTTACATTCACACTTGGATGATTTAGCTGATTCATTTAGCTGATGCTTTTATCCAAAGCCACTTACAAATGAGAGAACACCACAAGTCAGGAGCCATGATAGGATGACATCTTAGATTAGCATTTGAGTCAAGAAAGGGGATCAAGGTAAACTGACTGCTCTAAATTTCAACATATAGTCTGTGTGTGTGCAGCCAGTGATGGATTGATGCACTGTTCTGGGTGTATCATCCCAGCCCACCTGTACTGGGTGTGTTCTCCCCTGGATGGGCATGTGGAACCCCACACACGACCCTCATAGAGGATTAAGCGGAAGATAATGAATAAATAAATTAAATATATAGGTCTTATGGAACTGACACAGACTTTAGTCTATGGCTTCCTAAAAGTATTTGGTCTGAAAGCACCTGGAATTCATTGTATTCTCTGTATAATGAAAGCTTTGAACCCTTTTGATGCATAATCTAAAGATGTAATCACAGAGATTTTATTCCATTATTTCTATCGCACATAAGTATAAGTTTAAATAACATCATCCGTCCATTCATTAACTTCCGCTTAATTCTCTACTAGGGTCACGGTGTGGTTCCCCATGCGCATCCACGGGTGAACGTCTCGGGTGCTGGGCAAATACACCCAGGATGGGGTGCCAATCTGTCGCTGGGTACATACTTACTCACACAGCCACACACACACGGATTATAGGAGCAATTTAGAGCAGCCATTTTATTTTAAATCTGGAGAACCTGTAAGAAACCCATGCAGACATGGGGAGAACTTGGAAACACTACCCAAATTGGGGATCAAACTTGGAATCCCCCAGCGCTGAGAGGCAAACATGCTAACCACTAAGCCAACGTGCTGCTCTAAATAACATAAACCTGCTAAATATAACCAGGTGTTGGAGTAAGGTTTTCATATATTTTGTACTTACTTAAAATAATGGTGAAAACATTCAAATACACAAACAAGTGCTAAACATTTTTTTTTGTTATATCATTGATCAATATTAGAATTAATATAGAATTAATAACAGTTTGTAAAGATGATTCCCCATGTGGATCTTTTAAATGTTGATTTTTATCTTCTCAGTGCAACAAAGATGTACACTTGAACCAAATTCATATTGTGGTATAAAGGAGAGAATACTTTTGATCAGCTAAGCCACACCTTGTCACTATTGAAATATGCCTTTACGTACAAAAACGGAAAGCGAAACTGTTGATGGCATTACTTGATGGCATTACTATGATAAGTTCAGATAACCTGTAGTTCCTTTATTGTTACACCATTAAAATTTTTTTTAAAAATGTTGATTTTTATCTTCTCAGTGCAACAACTTATAACATCAGCAAACCTAAATTATATGTTTTAATTTTAGCTCTGTAAATCAATTTGTGCACATAAAAACATTTGAGTTAATTAACAATAGGCAAACATTTCAGACAACTGTGTTTAAGAAAATTCAAAAGTGGAAATTGTTCTGATTGGCCCTTAACATGATGGGAGGGTTAAAGGCGGGCGGATTATCTGAAATAAAAAATATATATATATATGTCAAGAATTGTTTTAAAATTGATGTGCTTACTGCAAAATACAAATAAGATTTAAGAATAATTAATACTTCAATATTTAGACACTCCTAATCATTTAAAAAGTTGTGAGAATTTGCATTTTGGACTATTGGATCTTAAGAAGGTTCTAAGTACTGTAGAACTTCACTAGAATCGGCACAAGAGACAAAACTTTTGAGCAGTAAAAAAAAACTGCATTTACACTCAAACATGAGTTTAAGTTTAAGAACATAGCCTTTAAAAGCCCAAATCTGTGAAGAAATTTGGATTTCAAGTCTGTCAAGTTTTCAAGTCGGATTTTCTGTCAATTATTTACACTCATTCAATGGAACAATGGAGCTTCATGTTGTGCGGGGCATCAAACAGCATTTGGCTATGTGGAGAGGAATTCCTCAATACTCAAGGTTTGTCTCTTGTGCCAATTCCTCCTTTTAGCATTGTGAAGCTTTACTTAGAATTTTCTTAAGATCTAATAGTGCAAAATGCTAATTCTTGCAATTTTTTAACTGGTCTTAAGATTTTGATCAGGTTTGTATGAAGAATTTATTCGCTTTTGGGTGTACCTGGTTTCTTCTTCCAAATGAGAACTGCCATGGCAACAATGAAACAAGTCAAGACGATGATCACACTGATTTCAGCTGATTTTGATCGTTTACATGGAAATATCACAGTAGTAAATGCAGTTTTAGAATAAACTTTACACATTTGTACATATTAATATATTAATATACCTTATATATACCTTAATATATTAAGGAACAAGAATAAATTACGGGAAAAAGTTGTTGAGCAAGACGCACAGCAGAGTACAGTTACAACATTTTCTTGTTATTTATTCAAAGTAATACCAAACCTCGAGTGGTTTATTACTTCTATAAATTAGTTACAAACACATCAAATAAATAAAAAAAAGGATTGATTTATTAATGCGTTTATTAAAAGCAAAATCCGTTAATAAACTGGTCTTCTGCAGCGTGATCCAGTCTGGTTTTTAAATTGAACACTGATCGGTAAGTGACTGATTTCTCCAACAAATACTGCCATTTAGTGGCCAAGTTACATTTATAAACATTGGGAAAATAATATATGTTAAATGTCCTTAAATCGGATTGGCTGAACTGCTTGTCTAGCCATGACATTATGCATAATAACCCACCTCTGATAGCTTCACATGCATATAAATGTGCAACATAAAATACTGTATATTATTTTCCTGAAGATTTGTTCTGTAATTTGGCCACTGGATGTCTAGTTTCTGATTTTTAAAGAAACCGGAAATCTTTTACCTGCACCTAGGGTTGATTTAAAAACCGGAATGCATTATGTTGCGTAAGGTGGGTTTATTAGCGATTTTGCTTTCAGTCAACGCATTTATGAATCAAATCTTGTTTTTTTTTCGTTGTGTGTTGGTAACTGTTGGTAACTGCAATAAGGCATTCATTACTGTGAATAAACCACGAGAAAGTTGTGTAACAGCACTCCGCTTGCATGTTAGGCCTAATAACACCTCTTTTCCACGGTCCAAATAATACACGCCCTCTCGTGTCTTTTTGCTTTATTGGCTTAGCTGGTTGTCCAGCTGTGACATCATTGACAATAACACACACATCTCTGACCGCTTTACATTTTTATCAATATGTGATATTCAACTCATTTGATTGATTTAATTGTTAGAGAAACCGTAAACCTGTTACTTAGCATTTAGAATTGACTTTAAAAAAATGATTTCTTATTGCTTTTAGAAAACGGTTACAAACACACTATAATAAAAAAAAACAAGATTTTATTCATAATTGCATTTATTTAGGGCAAGAGCGCTGATAAACTGATCTTCAGTGAAGTGATCTAGTGTGATTTTTAAAGTGAATGCAGATTGTTAACTAACAGGTTACTAGTTTCTCTAGCGATCAAATACTGCCATCTATTGGACAAATAACGGAACATAGTTTATTAAGAAAAACATTGGGAAAATAATGGTATATTGTAAAACATTATTGTTAATAATGCAGACCACTGACTGCTCCACATTCATATCAATGCGTGAAATAGAATACATTATTTTCCCGTGATTTATTCACAATTATACATGCCCTCCCGTACCTTATTGCTTTAGTGTGTCAGCCATTGATACGAATGTGAAGTAGTCAGAGGTGTGTGTTATCGTCAATAAAGTCATGGCTGTACAAATGGCTCAGCTAATCAGATTTAAGGACCAGAACTACCCATTTTATAAAATTAATTATTGAGCACCAGATATAAGTTATTAATTAAGGTGTGAAGCATTAGTTACAGTGACATCATCAAACTACGTTTCTTTTCCATGAGCTCATTTCCATCTGACAAATACTTCAGAAAGCAGTCAATACAGGTGGTCTCTAGATATTTTTTCCAGTCTTTATTAAGACCCTCAGCTTCCCACTGTTGTTTTGTATTGAGAGCTTTATCACTAGTTGCCATCCAGGTACCATTCAGGTTAAGAGTGAGAAAATCATCTCCATTAAAACTGTACTGATTGACTGTACATTTATCTCACAACCGTACATCCTAAACAATATAACAACACATTAATAAAATGTTAATAGAGTTGAATCACATCTAAAATGATAAAAATGATAAACACCTCATTTAAAGCACAATGCGTATGAATGTATCAAACACTGAACACTACACTGGAAATAAGGGTCAGTGTGCTTTGTTGTGCCAAAATAATGAAATTATTAATACAGCAAACTAAAATGCCAATTGTCAAGCCAATAGTTCACTAATTTGTAAACTACAACTGATTATTTTTGCTTGTTCAAACAACATATTAGCATTCTTACCTTAGTGTTATTGAAGTCTTTTAGTACCGTTTTTAAAAGGACTTCAAGGTCTTCCTCATCATGCTTCATCAGCTCTTTCTGGCACCTCCATAGATTTTAATTCTCTTTTTAAAGCCATTCTGTTTTGGTTCACAGATGCTTAATGTTGCAATCATAGTACATTATTGGATGCCTATTCACTAGACCTACAGTAGTAAATTCTGGAAAATGTGTTCTGTTACTCTTAATTGCTGTGTTTTGGTATATTAATGAATGTAACCCTGTTAATATTAAAAATACATAAATAATATTATTAAAATAGATTTTTTAGCTATAGTCATTCATTAATTATCTTCCGCTTAATCCTCTACGATGGTCACAGTGGAAGTTCTTCATCCAGGGGAGAACGTCTCGGGCACTGGGCAAATACACCCAGGACATGGCATCCATCTATCACTGGGCACACACTTACACAGACTATAGGAGCAATCTAGAGCAGCCAATGTTTTTGGACTGTGGGAGGAAACTGGAGAACCCGGAATAAACCCACACAAAGAACATGGAAACTCCCCCCAGATTTTGATTTGAATCTGAATCCCCAGCACTAAGTGGCAAACATGCTAACCACTAAGCCACCATGCCGCCCGGATTATATTTACACATTCAATGTTTCTTTTTCATTGTAATTTGTAAAAGTTTATCAAAAATGTACTACGTTCTCTACCTTTTTATTAATATTATTTAATAAATGGGTATTTCCGATCCCTAAATCTGATTGGCTGAGCCATATTTCTGTTGACAATAATGCTCCACTTGACTGCTTTACATTCTATACATTATTTTCACAATTTTTTTTTTTAATAAACTACGTTCTGTAAATTGACAGAAAATGTTACTAGATTACAGTGCAGAAGATCATTATTATTATTATTAATGATATTACTTCTAAGAAATTTATAAATAACTTATTAATAAATTTTATCATGGTGTGTTTGTAACTGTTTTATAAAAGTACTAAAAATTAAAGCAACAAATTACCCATTCCAAGTATACAATATGGTGATTAAATCATGACATACAAAGTTTAAAATAATATAAAATAAAAATCATTTAAATATATGTATGTAAAATTATATAGTTGGCTATTACATTGTATCAAACCTTCAGTCTGCTTACCTATTGATAAACAGGCCACAGGTGAGAGGAACAGCAAAAATATCCTGTGATCCATTTTATGGAGAGATGTACACTTGAACCAAATTCATATTGTGGTATAAAGGAGAGAATACTTTTGATCAGCTAAGCCACACCTTGTCACTATTGAAATATGCCTTTACGTACAAAAACGGAAAGCGAAACTGTTGATGGCATTACTTGATGGCATTACTATGATAAGTTCAGATAACCTGTAGTTCCTTTATTGTTACACCATTAAAAAAAATTTTTGTCACAGCTGCAAAGGGATTGTCAGTGGGAAATTTAAAAGGATAAAAAAAAATCAAAAATATATAATAAAAAATAAGTAATATAAAAATAATGACCTAAATAAAATAAGTATATATAAAAAATAAAAATACACGGTTTTGTACAAAATAACAATATAATGCAATACAACAACAAAAGAGACTATAAAATAGCACTATGTACAGCATAATTGCACAATATTGTCCCTGAATTGCACAATACAAAAACACAGAACATTGCACATCAACCAGTTATGCCACATACTGTATAATGAATTGAATTGTATTGCACAAGAGTTATTGTCCGTTTGGCAGTGAGTGATTACTGAGAGCAGTGCTGGTTATACATTCTAACTTCAGCAGGAATAAAGATCTGCAGTAACGCTCCTTAACACATTTTGGATTACACAGCCGGTCATTGGAGGTGCTGCTCAGTAACGTAGAGTCTCTTACACAGGGTGGGATGCAATGTCCATAAGATTTGCTAGCTTGTTTAGCATCTTCCACCACCTGCACCACGTCTAAAGACAGAATGACACAGCCCTATCAGCCCTCATTATTGATTCTGCTGCCCGAGTACACCACTCCATAAAATATGGCTGATGCCACCACAGTGACCCCTGCACTCCTGCACTTTTGAAGTCAATATTAATTAAGAAAGTAATTACTAAAATTATTCTAAAGGTAATTGCATATATTTGATTGACTAAATTTGACATTTTACCAAATGCCTTGAGTACCTAATTGCTTTTATAAAACAGTTTTATTATAAAAAAAAAAAAAAAAAAAAAACATGGTTTGATTCATAAATTATTTTATTGAAAGAAAATCACTAAAAAACTCTTACTAATAAAGCTAGTCTGTTTTTTTAAAAGTGAATGCTTACAGGTTTACAATTTCTCTAACGAGCAATACAAAATGCAATTCATGAAAATCATCGGGAAAATAAAATATGTCATACATTAGTACGAATGTGAAGCGGTCAGAGGTGTGCATTATTGTCTATCACTTCACAGCTCGATAAACGACTCAGATTTAGGAACCAAAACTACCTGTTTTATAATTGTGATTAGTATGTGTTAGGAGGTAAGAGGTGGGGACACAAAGATGCAGATGAAACAAAATATTTCATAACAGGTAAAAAATAAAAATGTTTTCAAGTAACAGAACTAATAACTAGACCACGTGAGGTCTCTTAGGAACCCCAAAAATATTACCAACATAGAGCGGGGCGGTGGCCTTGAACCCTGGTCTTTAGGTTCCCAAGCCTGGAACCTAAGGCTGCGCCACAGTGTACTTAACAAAAGACACGGTATTGAATCACATGATCACACGAATGCCGCAGAGACCAGTTACCTAATGGCTCCTTAAATAAGGAAGCTGCAGCTGTTGGGAGTTAGTCCTGATTAGGGCCTCCTGGATAAAGGACTGCCACACTAAAGCTCTGTAACATCAATGGCGTCTAGCGCCAGAGCCCTAACAATGCCCGATTTAAAAGCCTGAATAAAGAAATGTTTAACACGTTTATAAAAACGTATTTGTTATTCATTACAAATAACAGTTAGTGTCAGGGTTATGTCTGTGCTGCCCCGATTTGTGTTTATATTTATATAACCGTGTGTTCCGTTCGGTTTTGTTAATTGTGTTCATGTATTTCACCTGTGTCACGTGTCCGTTTACTTGTGTATTTAATTTCGGTTCGGCTAGTGTGAGAGCGGGGTTGCTTGTTGTCTTTACGTTTTAGGTCGCGCTGCAGTTTCGCTCTGCATAGTGGCTTCCCCGCTGTGCTTGTGTGCCCTGCTCTTAGGTGCTTGAGTTTCGCTTACCTGTGAGTTAGGTTCGACCACGGTAGGCTTTAATAGGTAGGTACCTGTGTTTCATGTTTAGTGCAGGCACTGTTAGGGCAGCGCCACGCTTCCTGGTTTCCTTATTCCTGTATCGGCGCGGTGCGCTTTAGTTTCTCGCCGGTAGGGTTCGGGTTTTTCTGGTTGCCAGTTATTCGGGTATTCAGGGTATTTGAACCTTAGATTGGCGTTCGGATGTTTATGTTTATTTTCTGGCTATTGAGGGTTTTTGTTTACTGGTGTTTTTGTTATTAAACTCTTATTGTTATTATTTATATTTGTTGTCGTTGGTTGGTCTCTGCCTCCTCTGGTACCTTCTGCTACTTCACTTAGCCCCTACTGCACCAGGTCTGATTGGCGTTATGGGCAGTGTGACAGTTAGAGACTGTTCCGTGATTTAAAAACTAGCGCATCGTGAAATTTCGACGTGTCATCAGCTTGTTTTATAATTATGCGGAAGCGTTTGAAAATACCTGGCTGTCTGGCAAAGTAGATAAAGTTTATTGCGTCTTCGCTCGTGGTCAGTGGGGTATCGTAAAACAATGGTCAGCATTGTATGGAGATTGTAGGTTGGTTAAAAGTTACCACAGGTGTGAATTTGTTTGCAGAAAGACAGGATGCCACAAAGAGCTGTCTGTTTATAAAACAGGCATAGTTTAAATATGTTTGTCCTAAAAGAATGGTTGTAAGTCTAACTCTTTTAAAAAACTATTTTATGAAGTAATGTGACAGTGTCGTTTAAACAAGCGTTTAAAAACTTTTATTGGGACAGACATTAGTCCAATACGTTGTGTTAAACTGAATGAAACATCTCATGCCTTCTAGGAGGGGAGGGGCTTTGAAAAGGACACCACGCCTTTTAGGAGGGGCTTCCGGCATAGTACAACCCCGGAAGTCCCGCCTATTGAAACCAGAAGTCCCGCCCAGGTCATAAATCAATCAAGTTTTGACATAAGCTGTTGGATAACTTACTACTTAGGCATATTCATCATACTAGCAAAACTAGCAAGACTTGTCTTTCATAGTTTTTTCAATGTCTTATTCTGAATGTGGTAAATGTTAAGTTCTAAGACCAGGAAAGTAGAGTTTCATCAATGATGGATTGGAAAAATACACTATATAGACAGAATTCCTGAAGCATATTCTCTAATTTTTTAATGTTTTAGAATTTTGGTTTAATGTAAGTTCCAGTAACACGTGTATAAAATTACATATCAAGGTATGCGTTATTTTTTTTACGATTGTATGATTCCAAATTTCTAGTGCCATTCAAGGGGTCTTTTCAATAAAACAAAGCTTCTGTAGGTATTTTGTGTAGATCTTCCATTTCTGTCTACACCTAGTGGTAGTGGGATGTAAGCAGAGAATAAAAATTATAGAGGATTTACCATTTAGTCACTGCTGTTATGTGGTAAGTGTGATTTACATTTATTTTGTATCTAATACAGGGGCAAAATTGTTCTGGGCTACACTGAGGCCGAGTTAAGAGCTCGAGGTACTGGATACCAGTTTATTCATGCAGCAGACATGCTGTACTGTGCAGAAAACCATGTCCGCAGTAAGTGTCTATCACATCCTAACTGAATTATCATTGCAGTGTGCTGCTTATGAAAGGAAAAATTCAACACTATCACTTTTTTAATTTAATGTAATTTATTTAAAACTTTTATTTGATACACTGTGCAAATACTTATTATTAATAACTTTAATTGTAATTAAAATAAGGAGTATTTAAAAAATGATCAAGCTCTCAAATCGACTTATTTAAACATATCAAATGTTTATTTTTCCAACCATCCATCCATTATCTTTTGCTTAATCTCATAGTAGGGTCGCAAGGGGCTCCCCGTGCCTATCCAGGAGAGAACATTTCGGGCGCTGGGCATAAACACCTAGGACAGGGTGCCAATCTATTACTGGGCACACACTCACTCACTCAAGAAACCAATTAACCTTACATCCATGTTTTTGGACTGTGGGAGAAAACCAGAGAACCCGGAGGAAACCTAGAAAGAACACAGGAAGAACATGGAAACTCCACCCAGTTTGGGACTCAAACCTGCATCGCCTGTGCTAAGAGGCAAATGTGCTAACCTTTAAACCACTGTGTCGCCCATGTTTATTTTTAATTTATTAAATAATTCATTTTTTAATTTTTGTCATATTCAGTTCCTGTCATTTTTTTACTGCTGTTTCTCTCAATGCTGTCCAAGGTGGTCCTTCCATCACATACAGTTTAGGCCAAGTTTATTTTCACCTTTGCTAAAACTCATTAAGACATTTTTCTTTTTTAAATAAGGGAATATACATATTTGCTCAATTTGTTGGCTTGATGTTTAACATGGGGTGTGTAGATACAGATGGGTAAAATAAGTTTTCACTGAGAGCCTTGCTTCCACAGGCTTCGAACCACTACTAGCCGATGAAAATATTTATTTGTTAAATAATTAAGCAACATGATTTATTTTTTTAAATAATTTTAAATATGAAAACAGGCTTAGTGGTTAGCACATTTGCCTCTCAGCGCTGGAGATTCTAGTTTCCATGTTCTCATCGTGTCTGTGTGGGTTTCCTCCGGGGTCTCGTTTCTTGAGTTTTAGCCTATTATTCCAGACATAAGTGATGTCATTCAGTCTTGTTTTGGCCTCTTTGTGTCAACATCTGTCGCCTGGCTTTCAGACATGCAGATACAGGAATGAAAAAAACCCAAATGCAAATTCACATTGACAACAGACACTTTTTATATGACGAAAGTAGTAGGCAGGCTTAAACACAATAAGGGAGCTGATGATAATTGACAAAAGACTAATGGATTTTTCAAAATGTGTAGTTCTGGTCCCTAATCTGATTGGCTAGGATGTTTGTCCGATTGACAATAATGCACAACTTTGACCGCTTTCCATTCATATCAATGCACGATATACAATACATTATTTTCCTGATATTTTTTATAAACTTGTTTATTAATTATTTTGCTTTAAATAAACACTTGTAAATCAAACCTTGTTTTTTTCTTTTACTATACTGTGTTTTAAACCATTTTATAAAAGCAATGACACTCAAGGTTTTGAACTATTAAAATCATAGGAATATTATTATATTTATAGTAATATTCCTTGATAACTATATAAAATGTTCAAGTGAATTTAAGCTCTGTTAAAATTTTGAGTTTGTAAAACTGAAAAGAGTTTTCCTTTGCAGTGATTAAGACTGGAGAAAGTGGCCTGACCATATTTAGACTCCTAACCAAAGAAAACCGGTGGAAGTGGGTGCAGGCGAATGCCAGACTCGGCTACAAGAATGGAAAACCTGATTACATAATCGCCACTCAGAGGCCCCTGAGGTCAGTACATGTGCTTTATAAACAAAAGTCTGAGCCACCAAATTAGACAGACAATCACAAAAAACAGAATTGGGAGGCATGAACATGGGCTGTAGATCAGCCTCTATTACTTCTTTATGCTGCACACAGAAGTAAAAATAATTACACACGTTCATTATTAATAATTATAATAAGAAGTATCATTTTAGCTTATATGGTACCTTTTCCAGGCTCACATTCGCTGTACAAAAATAAAACAAAAACAGTATGACATTTGATTTATGTGGCCTAGATCGAAAAGAGGGAAGCACGATGGCTTAGTGGTAAGCATGTTCGCCTCTCATCATTCAAACAGGTAATCCCAATCAAAGTGGATTTTCCATGTTCACCCTCTCTCTGAGTAGGTTTCCTCCTGGTTCTCGGGTTTCCTCCCACAGTCCAACAACATGGATTCAAAGTAAACTGACTGCTCTAAATTGCCCCAAATAGTCAGTATATCTGTGTGTTTGTGTAAATGAGTGTGTGCCCAGCGATAGATTGGCGCCCTGTCCTGGGTGTATTTGCCCAGTTTTTTAGTGAACTCAGTAATAGAAGAGGCTGAGCGGAGATTTAAACACAGGTTGTTCCAGAGTTCTGCAGCAGTGACAGAAAAACATCTGCCCACCTATAGTGGATAATCGAAATCTTAGCATAAAATTTATATCAGAAAATCTTAATCTTAATCTTCTCTTCTTCTTTGTCTTTCGGCTGCTCCCTTTCGGGGTCGCCACAGCGGATCCTCTGCCTCTTCGCTGCAGTGTCCGC